>LR749564.1:2854864-2868149 GCA_902729485.2 Mus minutoides | reverse complement strand
AGTACCCCCTCCCCAAACTTGTGGTTTTAGCCCTTAAAAATGCTAAGAAAATTAGAATCGGGGTCAGACTCCTCTATCCCTGTGTGGAATATGAGTCTCACCCTAGCTTGCTAGCTTAGAATAAACCTCCTGCTGTTTGCATCAAGTTCGGCTCTGGTGTCTTCCTGGGGGACGTGCTCTCCGGGGACTGGGTAAGGGTTTCCCCACACGGGGGTCTCTTCAACAGCAGATGCTGAAGTCCAACTGTGTGGAGATTAACAACCCTTCACATAGGAAATGGTTTCAGAGCTGTCAAAGCGAAAATTGAATGCTATGGGAAGGCATCACATAGATTTCTTGGAATGGAGAAATGCACAGGAAACATACAGAGCAGTAATTACACTGATGGAGAAGAGTCCTGTGTCCACCAAGAACTGTAGTTGTTGGACTCTAGATCTACTTTCCTTGCACTAAAGAAGCATTCAAACTTGCTATGATTTGTATACTTAAAAACTAATTAGATTAGCTATTGCAATATTACCCATAGTAATTTTTGCACCATCTTGACACCTCCCCCATCTTTTAAAAAAATGTGAGTACACTGTAGCTGTCTTCATACACACCAGAAAAGGGCGCCAGATCCCATTGCAGATGGCTTTGAGCCACCAAGTAGTTAATGGGAATTGAACTCAGGATCTCTGGAAGAGTAGTCCGTGCTTTTACCCTCTGAGCCATCTCTCCAGCCCACCTCCCCAGTTTTGACACAGGGTTTCTCTGTGTAATCCTGGCTGTCCTAGAACTCCATCTGTAAACCAGGCTGGCCTTCAACTCGGAGATCTGCCTGACTCTGCCTCCAGAGTGGTTGGATTAATGGTGTGGGTTACCACTACCCTGCAATAACTATGGTGATAAGAATAGTGTTAGCTGGGCATGGTGGCACACACCTTTAATCCCAGCACTCAGGAGGCAGAGGCAAGTGGATTTTTGAGTTTGAGGCCAGCCTGGTCTACAAAGTGAGTTGCAGGATATCCAGGGCTGTAAAGAGAAATCCTGTCTCGAAAAACCAAAAAAAAAAAAAAAAAAAAAAAAAAAGAATAGTGGTGAGGTTTTCAATGTGCTGCTCTCAACCTTGGTCGGAGAAGCTGCTCCTTCTCCTCCTCCTTCCTCCTCCTCCTCCTTCTCTTCCTCCTCTTAAGATGGAGGTGTTTCATGTATATGAGTGCTCCATCTGCATGCAGGTCTCAGTGCCAGAAGAGGGCATTGGATCCCATTACAGATGGTTGTGAGCCACCATGTGGGTTCTGGGAATTGAACTCAGGACCTGTGGAAGAGCAACCAGTGCTCTTAACTGCTGAACCATTTCTCCAGCCCCCATCTTAGTATTGTTTAAAGGTGCATTTTTTTTTATATCAGTTAGTGTTATGTGACTGATTTTTGTATGTAGTTTTTATTTTATTAATTTTTTTGTAGGTAGATGTTTGTTCCTCCATGAAAGTCTGTACCACATGCATGCCCGTTGCCTGGGGAGGTCAAAAGCAGACTTCAGATCCCGTGGAGCTGGAATTACAGGCGATGGTGAACTATCATGTGGGTGCTGGCAATTGAATCCAGGTTGTCTGGAAGCTTAGTTAGTACTCTTGTTAAACCATCTCTCCAGACCACATATGCATGTATACATGAATGTATGTGTGTATATATGTTCATATTATATATATTCATATGTATGTATGTATGTATGTATGTATGTATGTATAGCATGGGGTTTCTTTATGTAACCATGGTTGTCCTGGAAAGCAATGAGCTGGCCTTAAACTCTCAGAGATCGTCCTGCCTCTGCCTCTTGTGTGCTGGGATTAAAGGCGCATGCCACCATGCCTGTTGTTATTTTTAATTCACATAAGAGGTGCAATAAAAGGCATGAAGATATGCATCTGATTTTATTCAGACCTTTCTATCCATTTCCAATTTTAAAATCTTCCTATGCACATTTCATCTGCTACCTCCCTCTGTGCACTCTGGCCTCTGGTGGGCCTCCCATACACCCTCCTTCTCCCCTGTTCCACAGTGGACACTCCGTTTGTCAAAGGCACTGCCTTCTCACGTAATTGTCCCTTAAGACTCTGTGAGATAATTTCTCTAGGACTTGAGCAGAATGGTGCCATGTAAAGGTTAATTTCAATTGTCAACCCTGCTGTGTGAAGAAGCCCTGAAATGATTAATAAGACCAATCTGAGTGGTCAGTGGTGCCATTCCCTTAGACAATTAGATTTTGAGAACGCTGATCCAATGGATGAATTAGTCCCTTGATAGATTCTTACTAAGATGGTATTATCTGGAAGTAGGGCCTAGCCTGAGGAAGTAGATGACAGTGAATACATGTATTCTTCAGATCCTCTCCTGTTCTAGCCTGTTTATTACACACAGTCATTTTATGTTCAGTAGCAGATTCTCTCTAAGAGATCGCTTTTATGGCAAATTGTACTTTATTGCCCATGCACCCAGGTCAGCCCAGCTCACTGCTGCCTCCTGACACCAGAACAGCTAACCAGAGGCTTGCTGGAAGGTTCCGGCTCTAGGACGATTCTCACAGCTGCTTTCTCATAATGGAAGTCTTCTACAGACTCCATGAGTGGTTTGGTTAAGTATAGCAGGCACCAGACTGGCGTGAGGGAACCCAGTGGGGCATTCCACTGCCTGAGGAGTGGCTTACTGGAGACCGTCAAAGTGGGTTGCAGTAGGAGTCCTGGATCTCCCGAGCAGGCCCTGGGCATGCCAGGGGTATGGGGGTGGGGTGGGAGAGACAGTTCCAACATAAGAGCAGGAAGCCTTGACTACTTACAAGTCTATTAACTAAATTCAAGTCCTTTATGGCTTGGTCCTAGAAAGCCTGTCTTGGGTGACAGGGGAAAGAAAAAGGACGGACACAGATATAAAATAGCTGGGACTTGGTGGCCTGAGCTTCTTTTCATGAAGGGCCCCAACTGACCCACATCCTGAACTTCAGTATTTTTACTAAGTACAGGAGAATAGGGAGGAGTCAGCGTGGTAAGAGGTTACTGGTGTATTTGTTTTGATCTATTTTATTGGATTCTTATATCTATGACCCTTCCAGCCCTTATTCCACTTTAACCCCTTCCAACTCTCCAACAACAGGTAGGAGTGAAAGAAGGTTAGAGGGACAACAACAGGTAGGAGAGAAAGAAGGTTAGAGTAGGAAAGGGCCATAGATGTTTTTCAACCAAAAAAAAAATAGACTACTTTCTGCTGACTGGGGCACTGGGTTCCTTGGGGGGCAAGTAGGATCTCTGTAGTCAGGATATCTCCAACTTCTCCTCAAACTGCAACAATAGTATCCAGGAGCGGACTGGGGAGCAGCGACTTCCTCAGAGTGCCCTTGGCCTCTCTGGGGCTCTTACATTTACTTCCTCTCCAGAGTCCCCAGAATTAAACTCTCAGCAGCTGGCAAAAATCCTGCCCCCTGCTAGTGCTGTGGCCAAATCCCAACCACCTTCTGTGAAGCAACCGCTTATCCCCGATTAAAAAAAAAAACATATTTACATAACAAAACGCGGTTTTTAAAGAAATGGAACTCTCACTACAGGGCGTCTCTATAGGGGAGCAGTCACCAGGTGAGGTCCTCTGGGAGGTCACCTCCTCTTCCAAGTTTTGTACTCGCTGGTCAATCTTTTAGAGACACCGGTACTCAGACCAGAGGAAGATTTTACCACGCCCCTGAGCTTCATCCAGGGGAAGGCTTAGCCAAATGGATCTGACTGTGTATTTGATTTAAGGACTAAAAGGTGAGTCTTGCACAGTAAGAGCTGGAAACTTTCAGCATTTATTCTTCATTGATAGTAAATTTTCCCCTGAAATAATTAGACTGTTATCGAGGGTCTTCCTGGCCGTAGTCATCTCACCTCTTGTCCTGCCACCTCTCTGAGCAGGTGCACGTACTGTCCTGGTTATGGGGTTAAACAGAAGGTTTTTTTTTTTTTTTCCTTTTTATTAGATATTTTCTTCATTTACATTTCACATGTTATCCAGAAATTTTCCCTTACCCTCCCGCGTCCCCGCCCTGCTCCCCTACCCACCCCCTCCCACGTAATGGCCCTGGCATTCCCCTGTTCTGGGGCATATAGAGTCTGTATGACCAAAGGGCCTCTCCTCCCAATGATGGCCAACTAGGCTGTCTTCTTCCATATATGCAGCTAGAGACATGAGCGCAGGGGGAACTAGTTAGTTCATTAAACAGAAGGTTTTAGAGATGATATTGACACAGACAGTAAAGGCTAGGAATCAAGTTTGCACTCAGGGAATTTGAATCACAAAGTTATCGGTTCTCCCACCTTTTGGCTATGATCAAGTGTTGAATCAGAGAGTTTAGGTTGTTAGGGTTTTGTCTTATTTCAGCTCCCAAAAGCCGCTTCCAGAAGTCCCTGCCCCCAGCTGACTTCGACTTATGATAATAAAGAATTGCCATACAGCCGATGGCTATGCAGAAAGATGAGGCAGAACTTTTAGATTGCATGGGTGAGGGCCTGGGAGAGAAAGGAGAGATGGAGAAGCGCCATGACTGGAAAGCAGAAAGATGAAACTTAAAGTCCCGCCAGCATGTAAGGATCAGGGAAAGTGGCCCAAGGGGCCACTCCCCCGATTGGGTCTGGGGTAGCAGAGATGAAATGTTGATTTAGCAAGTTGACTCAGGAAAGTTGGAAGGTAGAATGTATGTTAGCTGAGGGGAGTTTTACAGAAGTGCTCAGCCATTGAGCTAGTCAAGGCATATCAAAATTAGCTGGCGCGCGCGCGAGCGTGTGTGTGTGTGTGTGTGTGTGTGTGTGTGTGTGTGTGTGTGTGTGTGAGATTCTCAAATCCAGAGAGCTCTTGGGCGGGTACAATGCACGCCGCACAGCCAGGAGCCAAAGCAGTTTAATTAATTCACTGCTACATTAGGATTTTAAATTTTTTCTTATCAATTTCATTTTTTAAAAAGTATCTTTTGGGGCTGGTGAGATGGCTCAGCGGGTTAGAGCACCAGACTGCTCTTCCGAAGGTGATGAGTTCAAATCCCAGCAACCACATGGTGGCTTACAACCACCCGTAACAAGATCTGACGCCCTCCTCTGGTGCGTCTGAAGTCAGCTACAGCGTACTTATGAAGAATAATAAGAAATGAATCCTTGGACCGGAGAGACCAACCGGAGAGACCAACCGGAGCAAGCCAGGCTGTCCGGAGCGAGCGGAGCTGAACAGGGACGGCCGGAAGCAAGCAGGGACGCCGGAGCTAGCAGGGCCGGAGCGAGTGGGGCCGAACGGGGACGGCCGGAACGAGCGGGGCCAAACCGGAGCAAGCGGAGCTGGCTGGAACAAGCGGGGGCCGTACGGGGGCGGCCGGGAGCAAGTGGGGCTGGCCAGAGCGAGCGGGATCGAGCAGAGCGAGCGAGGTTGACCGGAACAAGGGGAAAAAAAAAAAGTATCTTTTGAGCCGGGCGTGGTGGCGCACGCCTTTAATCCCAGCACTCGGGAGGCAGAGGCAGGCGGATTTCTGAGTTCGAGGCCAGCCTGGTCTACAAAGTGAGTTCCAGGACAGCCAGGACTACACAGAGAAACCCTGTCTCAAAAAACCAAAAAAAAAAAAAAAAAAAGTGTCTTTTGATTACGACAAACGAAAGTTGAAAATACAAAAAGGAACGTTTTCTTTCCTATGTCCAATTTGGAAATGTCCAGCATACAAGAGTGAGAGAGTTTTCCCACATCCGACCCTCCCCCTCCCCCTCCCTCCTCCCTTCCCCTACTTCTCCCTCCCACTTCCCTCCCCCTCCCCCTTTAATTATAATTCAACCCACTCACAGCACTGTTACCAGCAACAGAAAAAGAAAGCCACTATCCAGACTCTTTTTAAAAGATTCATTTTATTTTCAGTTATGTGTGTGTGTCCGGAAGAGGGCACTGGATGCCCTGGAGTTACAGGTGGGTGTGAGCCACCTGGTGTGGGTGCTGGGAACCACACCTACGACCTCTGAAAAAGCAGCAAGCAGTCTTCACACTGAGCCGTCTCTCCAGCCCACTCTCCTGACCCTTTTCAGTGGAGAATCCCTTTGGGTTTCCATGCTGCAGAAATGTATGTACATACTGTGTGTTTTTGTGTGTTTTCTTGTCTCCCTTCACTCTCACTGCAGTGTATTCACTCATGTTACATGAAATTTCAGTTTGTTCTTTTTCCTTTGACTACACCGCAACTTGTCAGTTCTAATGTTAATGGACATAACTTCCAGTTCAGAGCTATTGTGAATAGTACTATTTTAGATACTTCAGCGAGTGTCTTTACATGAACACAAACACATACACTTCTTTAGGTTACATTTCTGGAAGTAGAGCTATTGAGTCATTTAGTCTATATGTTCAACTCGAGTAGCTACTAACATATCTACAAACCGCCGTATCAACTGAGGTTTGAATATGCTTGGCCTGTGGGAAGTGGTGCTATTAGGAGGCGTGGCTTTGTTGGAATAGGTGTGACCTTAATGGAGGAAGTGTGTCACTACGTAGGCTTTAAGTTCTTCTCCTGTGCTCACGCTCCACCCAGTGTGGAACAGAGAGCCTCCTCCTGTCTTCCTGTAGAAGAGGATTTCCTCCTGGCTGCCTTCAGATCAAGATGTAGAACACTCAGCTCCTTCTAGAGCACCATGCCAGCCTGGATACTGCCATGCTTCCCACCATGATGATTATGGACAGAACCTGTAAGCCACCCACAATTAAATGTCCTTATAAGAGCTGCCTTGGTCATAGTGTCTCTTCACAGCAATAACACCGAAATGAAGACACCAACTGACACCCTTCCAGCATTGTATGAAGTTATGGGCTGGTCCATATATTTGTCAATATTTGCATTTTATGTTCTCTATAGTTTAGGCATTCTGGTGGCTTTGTAAGCATTATGCTTCAAATCTGTAATTCTGCAATGACAAATGAAGATGAGTACCTTTTAGTGACAATACTGCGTACTGGAGCTGGAGAGTGGGCACATCCATTAAGGGCATTGGCTAATCTTCTAGAAGCCTGAGGTTCCTAGCTCCCACATGGCAGCTCACAGCCATCTCTAGCTCCAGCTCCAGGAGATCCCATGCCCTCTTTTGGTCTCTGTGGGCACTGAATATAAACAGTGTACAGACATACATGCAGGCAACACCCCCCCCACACACACACATGTAAAATAATAAAATTTTAAAGCATTAAAAATCCTTATTGGGCTGGTGAGATGGCTCAGCGGGTAAGAGCACCCGACTGCTCTTCCGAAGGTGATAAGTTCAAATCCCAGCATCCACATGGTGGCTCACAACCATCCGTAACGAGATCTGGCACCCTCTTCTGGAGTGTCTAAAGACAGCTACAGTGTACTTACATATAATAAATAAAATAAATCTTTTTTAAAAATCCTTATTGATCAAGTCCCATTTTTTTAAAGATTTTAAACAAACCCAAGCGAAACTGACTATATAAAATGAAAACAAATAATCTCACAGAAAGGAGGAGTGGGGGGCTGGTGAGATGGCTCAGCGGGTAAGAGCACCCGACTGCTCTTCCGAAGGTGATAAGTTCAAATCCCAGCATCCACATGGTGGCTCACAACCATCTGTAACGAGATCTGGCGCCCTCTTCTGGAGTGTCTGAAGATAGCTACAGTGTACTTACATAAATAAAATAAAATAAATCTTTAAAAAAAAAAAAAAAAAGCAAATGACAGAAAAATTTAAAAAAAAAAAAAAAAAAAAGAAAGGAGGAGTGGAGGTGGTGCAGTGCCCAAAAAGCTGAGTCTAAGGTTGCTGTCACTAAAATGCTGCGGGCTAAGGAAGGCTCGGCTCCCAGCCACTGTTGGAAGGAGTCACCAGATACCCCTGGCGATTGCTTCAGGCGCTGACACCTGGCAAACCGTGGTATTGACACCTAAGGAAGATGGCTTTGAGCTGGATGAGCGGAATGACGAACTGCTGGTCTTGAGGAAAGTATGGTGATACAGGGGGGTGTATTGACCTGGTAGGAAATAAAGTCGTGTTGTGTTAGAATGAGGCTCCTCTTTCTATCAGGATGCTGGAGGTAGGTGTCCCACGAGTGCGGCAGGGTCAAACATTTTGCTATGCTTTTAATACACGGATAGCTAAGTATTCCAACCTCAACACTAATAAAATTTAAAAAAATTAAAAAAAAAAAAAAAACGTTTGGAAGGACTTGCCTAACCCGAGGTCAGCTTTCCTCCATCCTGCCACTTCTTTCTCAGGACAATATACTCCCTGGTGTTTGAGGTCACTAGGATTGCTTCTTTGCCTTGCAAATGAAGAAGCAAAGTAAAATAGTTATCTTCCCCCACCAGAAAACCCACTGCCACTTCCTTCAGGAAGGAACACCCTGAGGGAGACTAAGAAAAGCTATCTCTAATCTCAAACCCACCTCAGCACAGCATGTCAGCAGGAAAGCTGATGTTTATACTGTCATGAGAAATCTACATTTGAGGCTCACCCCAATGTCAAAATGCATTGGATAACAAACAAAATCCTGGTCTGGCTTAATGTACAATGGTTGGCAACCATAGGGTCTTTGGGAAAATATTTTTACATTTGTATGTGTGTGTGTGTGTGTGTGTTGCCTTTGTGTTTTGTGGGTGCTCCTGTACAAGCCCATGGTCCAGATGGGATGCTATGCTTTGCCCATACCAGCAAATCCCTCTATCACCAAGCTTTATCTCTGGTTCTCATAAAAATCCTAGATAATTAAAAGCTAATTGTCCCTTGAGTGGGTGGCGGTGGTGGTGGTGGCGCACGCCTTTCCCAGCATTTTCGAGGCAGGCAGATCTCTGAGTTTGAGGCCAGTCTGGTCTTCAAAGCAAGTCCAGGACAACTAGGACTGTCACCCAGAGAAGCCCTAGCAAAACAGAAACAACTATCCAACACAAAATAAAATCCCAAGTTGCTCAAGCCACAGTGGCTGGGGTCTTCAACTCACCTATGGGGTCTTTGCTATGAAATGGCATTCAACTGAGGAGAAAGAATATATATATATATATATATATATATATATATATATATATATATATATATATATTCCAAGTCTCATCAGTCAAAACTCATTTAAGGAAGCAATTAAAGGATTTGGAACCTTTCCAAGGGGACGAACCACCAACTTGGTTGACCAGCCAACAGTCACCCCATGCCCTATAGCTCTGTCTTTCTCTAAAAAGCAGAACACAAGAAAATCTGTTTTGATGTTTTATTAAGATAGTTTAAAATGTACAACATCTCAAAAGGCAGAAGCCCTTCTATGCTATATGAAGAAGCAGAGGGCTTAGGAAAGGTACCTATCTCCAAAGGGCCACCCAATAAGACACCTAGGTTGAAGAAATTTCCTTTATCTTTATTACCAAAGGAACGTGGAGGAAGAAGCTGGGTATCACTGCTACTGGGAGTGGGGTTGGCCATCAGCAAGACTTGCGACATCAGGTGGTAGCTGACCCAGAACAGGCAAAGGGCGTCGCTGTCAATCACCAACATTGGGTTTCTCAGGCTCCAGTGGTCTTTCCCTGGAGCATGGAGACCTGGGAGAAGAAAGCTTTGTGGATGATGTTGGACTCGGTGGGCACACACCTGAGACTTAGGTGACTCCCCACTCCCTGCCAGATGCCTGAGCTGGAACACTCGCCATCCTCCTCACATAAAATAAATGTGCCTATGGTCATGTAGGCCCAAAACAGAGCTCTCCATGCTACTGAGGTATCTAGAGGCCCGGAGGGCTTAGCCAGTGAACTTCCCTTCCCAGACGTTCCTCCCTGCAAAAGGTATTTAATCTCAAGCCTACCCTGAGAAATGGGTATAATATGCTATGCATCCATTTTTCACCATGAACAATAAACAGTTTAGAACCAAGGACTGTCTAATTCATCCAGATCCGCCATGGGGAGCCATGGAGAAGGCCTTCGACTACAGAGCCGCAGCTTAATTCTCTTGTAGAAGGCCTCTCTGCACTCCCAGCCACAACTGCCACCAAGCCTGCCTCTGCTAAGCTAAGGACAATTACCCCAGCTGGGAAAAGTCAGAGTCCCCCTTTCCCCTGCGCCACCCCCCAGACGCTTTCCCCAACCTGGGGCCCCCAACTCCATTCTCTGCTCTTCCCAGATTCCCAGCAACACCTGGATGTCAAAGAGTCTGAGAACGCCACAGCCCCGATCTTCGTCGAAGGCCCGGAGAACCTGAACCAACTCCAATTTTCCCACATCTTAGACTTCGCTTTCCCAGCCTGGAGCAGTGCTTAGGTGCTTCCCTACAGCCCCGGGGCAGAAGCCCCCCCACCCCCACCCCCCGGTGGTGTGGGATAAGTGCAGTCAGTCTCCTTGTGTTTCACCACCCCAAGAGGCCATGTCCTGTGTGTGGCGGGCCAGACGTAGACCCACAGATGGATTCTGGATAGGCTTGCTGGAGGGGCTCAGCTTTTCTGGAAAGTCCCATGTCTCCTTCCCCGTTGCAGATGTGGGAGCTCAGCTAAGCTGTTCTCTTTCCCACATCAGCGTGCTGCTCTCTGGATTTGTGCTTCAGGCAGGCCGAGCTCAGAAGACCACAGGGCTCAGCAGACAGCTGCAATGGAGAAGTTCCAGGGGTCCCCAGAGAGCTGTCCCAGCTTTGGATAGAAAGCGAGTAGCAAAGCAACAGAATATTCTGGATGCAGGTTTCTTGGGGGGTTGTTGTTGTTGTTGTTGTTGGCTCTGGTGCCTGTTCTGCAGCATCCTAGGCCTCCCTCACACAGATCTGGCGGCACTGCTCCGTGAGGGGTCAGTGGCGTTCTTACACTCCTCCTGAGTAGACGGTCCTAGACCCACTGAGGCCCACTGAGGCCCACTGCGCCGTGACGGGAAAACTGGGAGGAGATAATTACACCAGAGGAGCCTACTCTCCTGCAACTTTCAACTTAGGCTCATCTCTGGATGAAGTTATCCAAAGCCAAGAGGAACTAGACAAGTTGGATTAGCAGCTGGGGTGGGTATCCAAGGTAGAAGTGAGCAAGCCTGGAAGAAGAAAGTTTGGGTGTCAGGCAGGGAGGGGGGAGGGGAGGGGAGGGGAGGGAGTCTTCCTTTTTTTCAGAAATTATTAGCACAGACAATGAAACCCCAGGTTCCAAGCACAGAGTGTTCAGGTAAGGGCTAGTGTAAAAGGACCTGGTGCCTGAATGAGGATTTGCAAGTGTTGGAGTCTAGTTAGTTATTTATCCATCCCCTTGCTCCTTCCCAAGGCTCAAACCGGAACCCAGCGCAGCATGGTAAGCATTTTCCTTTGAGCTTTATCCTAACACACACATTTGGGGGAAGGGAGGATACAGGGTCTCTTTAAGTGGCCCAGGATAGTCTTGAATTGTTTGTACCAGGCAGGCCTTTAACTTGTGACCCTCCTGCCACTTCAGCCTCCTAAGAAGCTGGGCTTTACAGCCCCCCACCACCAAGACTGAGGCCACCTTAGTAGAATCTCACTATCTATGTCTCTTGCTTTCAGCTGCCAAACCTCTCAATTCAAAGGACTTCAACAAGAAGCCAGCCGTGCATCATTCAGAGCACACGCCTCCAATCCCAGCACTCAGAGGATGTGGGTCTCTGTGAGACTGAAGTCAGCCAGGTCTACACAGTGGAACCTTCACTCAAATCTTCAGATGAGTGTAATCTGGAGTAACCCTGGAAACCAGGAAGTGAAACGCTCCCAAAGGGTAGGGACTTGGAGTTGCTACAGAGGGTAATAGCAGGATACAGGGCGGGGGGAGGGGGTATTGGGGAGGAAGAGGGAGGTCAAGACATAAAGAGAGAGGAGCAAGAGGGGCAAATCACACTAAGAGTGTTTGAGAAAGCCATAACCTCATACAACACATATAAGTGTGTGTGTGTGTGTGTGTGTGTGTGTGTGTGTGTATGTGTATTTTAGATGATGTTAAATCACTTGGGCTAACAACTCCCCTCAAAACTACAGACCAACTAATAAAACTCCAACAGCAGGCATGAGAAGCCCCCTTTCTAATTGGTCAGGGTATATTGTCCAAAGGACTTACAAGCAGGCTATTGCCCGTGGCTACCTCCCAGAAGTTGAGGGTAAGTCCTGATGGCTGGAGTTGGCATGCACTGGTTCTGACTGAACCCCCTCTCTGAAGACTAGTTTTCCTGAACCTGAAAAAAGCAACCAGTGTAGAGCTGTAGAGCATATGGGCCACAACAGCCAGCATGGCAAAACATCCCTATAGGTGTGACAGTGGCATTCATATCCTGGCAGTAACCAAGGGATGTCTGATTGGGCTTAAGGCCTACCAGGTACTGGGACCCAAGACAACTAACTACCTGGGATTAGGGGGCTATGGATCTCAGAGGGAAAACTTACTATCTTCACTCTACTAAAACAGCATGATTCTTAACTACATTCCAAATATCTATCCTTAAAGCCACAGATAAGTATAGCTCCTAACACTCAGTCTTTGCAACAAGCAGAGACCAGTACAGAAAAATACAACTGGTCAAATGCAAAGAACAAAAGGCCGGGAGAGACGGAGACGGAGAGCTGAGGCCGCAGAGATGGATCCGTGGTCAAGAACACTGGCTGTCCTTCAGACAACCAAGGTCCAATTCCCTGCACCCACATGGCAGTTCACCACTGTCTGTAACTCCAGGAGCTCCACACCTTCACACAGACACACATGCAGGCAAAACACCAATGTACATAAAATGAAAATAACTTTTCAAAGTGCAAAGAACAGCTAAATGTGGAGAGCCCAGCTTCAACAGATACATCCACAACACAAACTCCTGTACCTAAGGCTCAGGTAATTTTGAGGAAGCAGGGATGGAAAGACTGTAACAGCCAGAGGACCAGGAAAATCTGCCATGAAATTCTATCTCCTAGAAAGTACAGGGATGCTTCACCCATTATACCTCTACAATGCAGCTGCCTAGTGAAACCTGATCAAGGACTGTTGTGCCAGGAGGTGTTCATGAACCCCAAGAGCCCACCAATGAGCTGCTTCCTACGTAATCACATTAGGGTCTCTTTATTACAAACTCAGGCTTGGGCTCTCCTCCAACCCAACCCTGACAACAGGACAGGAAGGCAGAGCAGCCTCCAACCTCAGCAGGACAAGGTGTTATAGGGAATGGAGTAAGTGTGTGTGTGTGTGTGGGGGGGGGTGTTTATCCTGGCAAGTATCCAATAAAATGAGTATTGTAAGTTCCAGGACAGCCAGAGCTATACAGAGAAATCCTGTCTTGAAAAACCAAAAAAAAAAAAAAAAAAAAAAAAAA
>LR749564.1:2783599-2854135 GCA_902729485.2 Mus minutoides | reverse complement strand
TTTTTGTTTATTTGTTTTTGTTTGTTTTGAGACAAGGTTTCTCTGTGTCCCACTGGCTATCTTGAAACTCTCCCTGTAAACCAGACTGGCCTTGAACTCAGAGAGATCTGCCTGACTCTACCTCCCAAGTGCTGGGACTAAAGGAATACACCACCACTGCCTGAAAATATTCAATCTCTATTTTTATTTGTTTAATTTATTCATTTTGAGACAAATGAATAAATCCTGGCATTAAAAGTGTGCATTACCCACCCACTCTCTTTATTTTTTGAGACAGTGAGCTTAGACTGACCTCAAGCTCACTAAAATTCTCTTGCCTTCCAAGTGTTGGGATTATAGGTGTGAGTCACCATGGCCTGAGCTTCCCCTCCTCCCATGACAGGGTTTCTCTGTTTAGCCTTGTCTGTTCTTTTTTTTTTTTTTTTTTTTTTTTTTTTTTTTTTTTTTTTTTTTTTTTTTTTTTTTTTTTTTTTTTTTTTTTTTTTTTTTTTTTTTTTTTTTTTTTTTTTTTTTTTTTTTTTTTTTTTTTTTTTTTTTTTTTGGTTTTTCAAGACAAGGTTTCTCTGTGTAGCCCTGGCTGTCCTGGAACTCACTCTGTAGACCAGGCTAGCCTCCAACTCAGAAATCCGCCTGCCTCTGCTTCCCGAGAGCTGGGATTAAAGGCATGCGCCACCATGCCCGGCAGCTATGCACACCTTTACACCCAGTACTTGGGAGAGAGATGCAAGGGCAGGGGCAGGGGTGGGGCAGAACCAGGGACTGGGGCAGGGGCAGGAAGAACTCTGTGATCCCAAGGCCAGCCTGGTCTACAAATCAAATTCCAGGGCAGCCAGAGCTACATAATAGAAATTCCTATCCCCCCCTCTCTCAGTTGAAACAATTTTTTAATATATATTTTGCAGAGCAAATTCAAAAAAATGTGGATTGATTATGAAAGGACTCCTCGCAATATAGAATGATATGAATGTTAAAAACTTTTATTGTTGTTGGTGTGTATGTGTGTGTGTGTGTGTGTGTGTGTGTGTGTGTGTGTGTGTATGGTGTGTGTATTGAAGGCAGGTAGTTATATGCCACAGCACATGTGTAGAGATCAGAGCACAACTTTTGATAGTTGGCCGTATCCCCTTCATTGTGGGTTCTAGGAACTGAACTGACGTAGCCATGTTTGCACAGCAAATGGCTTTACCCACAGAGCCACTTCTGGGTCCAAGATTTTAACAAGTACAAATGATACTAAATGGTACCACAATACAATTTAAGATATAATTAAATATTCCCTCTCCTCTCCTCTAATGTCTTTTTCTCAGAAACATGGTCTTCACATGGCTCTCAAGCTTCAAACTCCTACCCTCCTGCTTTGGCCTTCTCAATACCTAGGACACTCAGTTGCGTCATGTAATATTTTTCTGGAAACTGTGTTATGAGAGGACATGATATATTTTGCTGAAGTGAACACTTGCAAGGGCATGTGACGTTTAGAAAAAATATAAGCATAACCTCACAGCAACCCCCCTCGGTACCGCTTTGCTGGTCTCTGCTCATCTTCACTTGTCCTGAATTCATTGAGAGAATCACGCCTGGGAGCCTCTCGTGGTTTTTTGGCTGCTGCCTGACACTTCCGTGGATTCATGCTGTTTCTTCTGCATCAAGCAGATGTTACTGGTTTGTGTTTTATGTTTTCGACTGGACTGCTGCTATCCTGACAACAAAGATTAGAATTGCCCCAAAGAACTACTTCTAAACAGGTCCATACCTTTGTCCTAGTAACCATTTTTCTCGCTTACCTCTAGTAGGTGGTCTAGAAGGGAAGTTAAAGCATTTAAGAACCCCGGGTTTTGAAAAATCTAAGCCTACGATAGATAATTTCTTAGTTTTGCTTTTTTAATATCTTATTTATTTGTATTATATATATATATGGCTGTTTGCCTGTTCAGCATGTGTATCAGTGACTGCAGAATCCAAAAGATGATGTCAGATCTCCTGACGCTGGAATTGCAGACAGACGCAGCTGCTATGTAATCTCTGGGACTCAGTACATGGTCCTTTGGAAGAGAAGAAGACATTGCTCTTAACCGTTGAACCATCTCTCCAGCTCTTGAAATAAATCATCTCAAAAAAAGATTTGTGTCCTGTTTATGTGTATGTCTGTGCACATACACAGGTGAGTGGAAGTACCCTCAGAGGCAGGAAGAGGGTGTCATTGAATCCCTTGGAGTTTAAGGAGTTTGTGACCCACCCAACATGGATGTTGGGAACTGAACTTGGGTACTCTACAAGAACAGGTGCTCTTAACTTCTGAGCCATATCTCCAGTCCCTAAAATGAGTAATTTTAAGTCTTGTTTGAGGGCTGAGCAGTGGTGGTAGGTACCTTTAATCCCAGAACTTAGGAGGAGGCAGAGGCAGGTTAGTTTCCAAGTTTGAGGTCAGCCTGGTTTACAAAGTAAGTTTCAGGACAGGCAGGGCTACACAGAGAAACCCTGTCTTGAAAAGCCAAAAACCAAGGAACCAAACAACCAAACAAGAAAATTAAATCCTAGTTGATATATCTTTAGGGAATTTGACACCATTTTCTGGCCTTCATAGGCATAGGGACCAGGTATACAGATGGTGTACAGACACATATGTAATGAAAACACCCACATATATGAACATAGACATACATATATACACATATAAAGGTCAGAAGAGGGTGTCAGATTCCCTGGAACTGGAGTGACAGACAATTATGAGTTTCATGTGGGTGCTATTCTGGTAAATTAACCTAGGTCTTCTGGAAGAGCAGTGAAAAGACCAGGTCATAAGCCATCAAATCAAAAAATCAAAGCCATCTCTCCGGCCCTGGTATATATATATATATATATATATATATATATATATATATATATATATATATATATAATTTTAAAAAACAAAACTTGTCATATAATATACAAAGATCAATAGATAAGTGCTGGTAAAAAGTTGGTGGGTCCCAGAAGTATATATCTGCAGTCATGGCAGGGGCAGAAAATCAGTGATTAAGATGGTGGCTTCTCTTCTGGGCTAGCCAATGGCTCCTGCTGCGTCCTGCAGATGACCTGGTGCACGTGGCCCTTTACTAGAAACATGACACTCTTCACTGTGGCTTCTGAAGTGGCTGGCACCACTGAGAAAGCACTTTTCAGCCAGACTCTTGACTGTTTCAGAAGATCTGCAGAGGGGCTAGGGTGGGCTCGGGGGATGGGATGGGAGAGTTCAGAATCTATGATGGTGACTATTATGTCCCGACACGCAGTCACCAGAATTCCAGGCCCTCGGCACTCAGGAGGAAGTGTCTGCTGTATTTCATTGATCTCCCACCAGGTGACACTGGGATCTATTCAGAAGGTTCCAGAGACCTTTTAGTCCCTTCCTAGCTGACTAATAATAGTCAAGGGCAGACAAGGGAAAGCTCGGTACTGACAGGAAGCCAAGGAACAAAGTTCATCAGAAGGAGGCACTTATGTTATCACATCCCCCAAATCTGACCTTTGCTGGTGAAATTGTTCTGTGTGAATCTGTATTAACCTAACGTGATTGGATTAGGAGTGGGAACCAAAATATCACCCGTTCTGAAGATGCCTCTTTGTAGAAGTTGTAGAAGTTGTAGAAGTTGACTAAGCCACGATGTAGTGTTGTCGCAGTGAGGACTGAGACCCAGGTCTCTGGAAGGGAAGGATCCCCTTGAGCGACTAGAAAGTGAGAACTGCAGAGACACAGGTAAGCTTTATTAGAACTGGACCCCCATTGTCAAACGTTTGCCCTGTGCTGGTGAACTGCTTGTTTCTGAAGGCTCAGGGTTGCTTGGAGAGCCAAGCTGTGACAAGACACCCCAGTAGCTGTAGGAAGTCCAGGGACGCCCAGTAAGTTCCATTGCCTCTCAAGTCTACTTTTTCTCATCTTCAAAATGAAAACCAAATAAAATTTCACAGTACAAGGTAGCTTTCCTGAATCATTCAAGCAAGCACACTTTACTATGCACACTTCAAGAAGGGAGGAGTTCTGCCATTTGTGACTACATGAGTAAATTCAGAAAGCAGCATATGCGGTGATTTAAATGAGAATGGCTCCTGTAGCCTCATATATTTGAATGTTTGTCTCCCAGTTGGTGGAACTGTTTAGGAAGGATTAGAAGGTTTGCTCTTGTTGGAGGAGAGTGGTGGATCTCAGTTATAGATGGAATGGAATGAAGTTGAACTCACCAAAGTGAGAGAAAAATAATAGTTCCCAGAGTTCTGGGTGTAAGTGCCCACGCTACCGTCTCGCCAGCAAGAACGGCGGTCGCAGACACAGAATCCTTCTGCAGCAAATGTTTAATGAAGAGGAAAAGACCACGAGCCCAAAAAGACACTGCCTAAAAATACCCTGACGCGTCATGTATGCTTCTGGTTGGCTGCTCACTCACCAAGCCCCGGGATGGGCAGTGACTCTGCACGCGCTCACCTCCAGCACATGCGCTGTAGACTTGTTTACTGGGGAGAGCACTGGGTGTGGCTCTCTACATCTGAGTAGAATATGAATGCAGAATTTTTGCTCAAAATATTCTAACAATTATATATATATATATATATATATATATATATATATATAGAGAGAGAGAGAGAGAGAGAGAGAGAGAGGTATATTACACAGCAGGAAGATGGTAATAAAAATACATTAAGTGAGGTATAGTGGCTTAATCCTAGTACCTGGGAGACAGAGTCAAGAAAGTTTGTGGCCAGCTTGAGGTACAAAAAACATGTATCAAACAATGTCTCAAGGTATTTTTCTGTCTTATTTAGGGTTTTATCACTGTGAACAGACACCATGATCAAGGCACCTCTTATAAAGGAAAACATGTAATTCAGGCTGGCTTACAGTTTCAGAGGTTTAGTCCGTTATCATCATGGAAGGAAGCATGGGAGCATCCAGGCAGGCAATAGTGCAGGAGAAGCTGAGAGTTCTACATCTTGATCCGCAGACAGCAGGAGACTGTGTAACATCCTAGACATATCTTGAGCATAGGAGACCTCAAAGCCTGCTGCCACAGCGATACACTTCCTCCAACAAGGCCACACCTATTCCAATAAAACTATACCTCCTAATAGTACCAATTCCTATGGGCCAAGCTTTCTGGCACATAAGTCTAAGGGGACCGTTCCTATTCAAACCACCACAATTTCCTTTTTATTTCTTCTGTGGCTTGTTGGTTGTTTAGATTGATTTCCACTAATTCATGTATTTTCAAAAATTCCTGATGTAACTGATTTCTCATTTTATAATACTATAACTGAAAAAAAATACTTGATACTTCAATCCTCTTAAATTTGTTAAGATTTGTATCCTGTGATATAATCTACCACAGAGAGTTTCATGTACATCTGAGAACATGTATTCTCTAGCTGTGAGTTGAAATGTGTGGTGATGTCTGTTGGGTTCTTCAGTCTAACATATTATCCAAGACAATGTTTCTTTATTGGCTTCTCTAGATGATCTGGTCATTGTTGTTAGTGAGGTACTGAGGTCCCTATTGGATAATCCACGTCTTCCTCTAAATCAGTGGTTCTCAACCTTCCTAATGCTGCAGCCCTTTAATACAGTTCCTCACGTTGTGGTGACCCCCAGCCATAAACTCTTTTTGTTGTTACTTCATAAACTGTAATAAAACATAAGAAAATATCTGTGTTTTCCAGTGGTCTTAGGCAACCCCTGTGAAAGGGTCATTGAACCCCCAAAGGGGTTGAAACCTCCAAGTTGAGAACCAGTGCTCTAGATAATCTAATAATTATTTTATGTGCACACATAGGTACTCTGGTGTTGGATGCATGTATATATTTACATTTTCTCCCTTTCTTCATCTGTTAAGCACCTAACACTAGATGATGAGTTTTCTCCTTTTACTGACAGGCTACTTTTTTTTTCTAATACAAGCATAGGTACTCCTGCTGTTTCAATTAGCACAGAATATCATTTTACATCTGTTCACTTTCCTTATGTGTGTGCCCTTACTAGCAAAGTTAATCTCTCATAGATTGAAGATAGCAGCCACAGCGAGTAATTGGTGAAACACACTAGAGGCCAGATGTATTAAGTGAATACTTACAGGCATTTAGCTGATTTAGACTAGGGAAGTGAGGCAGAATTGGGTTGACATACACCAATATCTTTGAGGAGATGACACCCACCGAGTGGTGGGGATGTCTCTAGGGAGAGGACAGGAAGCTGTTTCTACCCCTTAGGAAAAGAAAGCTACCATGTGGACAAGAGCTAGCCTTCTGCCATACTCGGTATTGTACCAATTTTCTGTGGCATGTACGGGGTGGTTAATCTTCAGATTGTCACTTTAGCTTAGAATCATCTAGGGGACACATGCTATGCTCTGAATATGGTTCTCTCTCTCTTCCACTCTTGGATGCATTTTAAAAGTTTTATGTTAAAGGTATTAGTAGGTAGAAATTTAATCCCAGTGTGGTGTTCATAGGTGGGGCCTTGGCAAAATGCTTAGATCAGACGTGGTCACGGGAGTGGGGATTCCATAGTGAAAGATGCCATACAGGCAGACACGCACATAGCAACTCTAGCCAAGACGTAATGCAGCAAAGTAGGGAGTTTGGAGGGGCTGTTCCTTGCAAGATCCTGTGACATGCTGCTTGGCACTCTGGCCTCCAAAACCCATGCTTCTGGTGTCTCCTAATGAAGAATAACTAACTGACTGACATGGCTTCCCAAGGTAAAAATGTTCCTTCAGGATGCAGCAACAGGAAGCATTCTACTGCAGCTTGGAAAGTTCCCTATAATGTCTGCGAAGGAGAAGCCCAATATAAAATCAGTTAGTAAAAATAAGAATGGGGTCTGCAAAGCTCTGGCTCCAATATACCAAGCAGGGTATAGAAGAGTCGGTTTATATTAAAGAGAAAGATAACAGTCATTGGCATATGCCACATCAGTCTCACCAATCCCCAGGCGCTGTTTTCCTAGAAATTTTTCCTGCAGAAAAGAAGAAGAAGAAGAAGAAGAAGAAGAAGAAGAAGAAGAAGAAGAAGAAGAAGAATCTTGTGAAAGAAAAGAGACTTCAGCATCTCCCACCTTATGAGCTCTTTCTAAAATACCATTCTAATAAAAACCATGCTGTAGGACATCCAAGGAAAGGAAATACAGAGTGGAGTAGGGCAAGGTATAGTTCTCAAGGACATGTCCCCAGTGACATACTTGGCTGTGCCACCCCTGAAACCTTTCAGTTTCTCTCTGTAGTACCATTGTACTGTGAATCTTTAGGTCAAAGCCCTTGTGATCTAATTGTTTCTGGAAATACTATCACTGGCATTAGTTTCACTAGCCTCCAAGTAGTTCTTTCTTTCTTTTCTTTTTGGTTTTTGGTTTTTCCATACAAGGCTTCCCTCTGTAGCCCTGGCTGTCCTGGAACTAACTCTGTATACTCAGGCTGGCCTTGAACTCACAGTGATCCACCTGCCTCTGCCCCTGGGAAAACATGTTTACCACTACACCCTTCTGACTTTACTTATCCAGCTAACTTTTAAAAAAAAGATCTATTTATTTATTTAATGTATATGAGTTCACTGTAGCTGTGCAGATGATTGTGAACCATCATGTGGTTGCTGAGAATTGAATTCAGGACCTCTGCTCTCTCTGGCCCAAAGATTTATTTCTTGTTATATGTAAGTACACAGTAGCTGTCTTCAGACGCACCAGAAGAGGGTGTCAGATCTCATTACAGATGGTTGTGAGCCACCATGTGGTTGCTGGGATTTTAACTCAGGACCTTCGGTTTTTCGAGACAGGGTTTCTCTGTGTAGCCCTGGCTGTCCTGGAACTCACTTTGTAGACCAGGCTGGCCTCGAACTCAGAAATCCGCCTGCCTCTGCCTCCCGAGTGCTGGGATTAAAGGCGTGCGCCACCACGCCCGGCTAACTCAGGACCTTCGGAAGAGCAGCTAGTGCTCTTAATTGCTGAACCGTCTCACCAGCCCTAATCCAATTAACTTCATTAAAATTAACAATCAAACCCTCAGAATACAAACACCTCAGGGTATGGGAAATTCTCCAAAGTCCAAATTAATTTTCTTTTCCAACCTCCGTTTCTCCTCCATATATAACATATACATATAGACATATGTATAGATATACATATACATATACACATACAAACATGGTTTCTGCTCAAGGGGTTGTCAGGCAACTCAGACACATTTGTATCACAGAGAAGCCATGAGCAATATAAAATCAGAACTTCCAGCTGGGCTCCGTGGCGCACGCCTTTAATCCCAGCACTCGGGAGGCAGAGGCAGGTGGATTTCTGAGTTCAAGGCCAGCCTGGTCTACAGAGTGAGTTCCAGAGTTCCAGGACAGCCAGGGCTACACAGAGAAACCCTGTCTCGAAAAAGCCAAAAAAAAAAAAAAAAATCAGAACTTCCTCTTAAACACTACTTGCTACATCCTCTGATGGCTGTCTTAGTGTAAGTAGTAGAGCCAGGAGCGTGCAGGAGGCCCTAGGGTTGAATTCCCAAGCATCAAAAGCAAACTATGATCCTGAATATCTGAAGGGCAAGCCTAGCACTCTGGCGCATTCCACCACCTGGGTGTGTGTATGGGGGTAGGGCAGGTGGGTGGAGACAGCAGATCTGCGTTCAAGGCCAGGCTGGACTACATACAGAACTCCAAACACCAAGGCTACACAGTGTGAACCTATCTAACCTGTATTTTTTTGGCCATTACCACCTTCATCAAAAGTGACCTTCATTTGTATACATTCATATACAAAGGGAAACCTAGTCTTAAGGGAAACCTTAAGGGAAACCTAGTCTGTCCACATTCCTTTCTCTTTTTGCATACCCATAGAAAACCGGTACACAATTTTAGCACTCCAATTTTGCACCTCAAGTGAGGGACCACAGTCTTACCCCATTCTCCTGATAAGGGCCTAACAATCCTCCTTCACATTCCCAGTATCTCAGATCCTTTAGGGCAAGATAAGGGGCTTGGATGGCTTCTGCAATCGGCTATTTCAATGTGAGAGCATCTTGGTTTGCTGACACCTGCTGGTGGGAGAAAAGCGGCGATTCGCCGCATTAGCCAATAGACCACGAGGGGGCAGCAGTAAGCCAGGCGCCAGGGTTCTGACGGTCCAGTGAGGATGGATCACCAGCCTGGTTCTAAATTCACTAGATGGGGGCTGGTGAGATGGCTCAGCAGGTAAGAGCACCCGACTGCTCTTCCGAAGGTGATAAGTTCAAATCCCAGCATCCACATGGTGGCTCACAACCATCCGTAACGAGATCTGGCGCCCTCTTCTGGAATGTCTGAAGACAGCTACAGTGTACTTACATATAATAAATAAAATAAATCTTTAAATTCACTAGATGAAGTTAGTGCTGCTTTCCACAACAGAGGTTAAGAAGAGAAAATTCATTTAGGATAGACAGACCCAGGAATGTCCCATTGGGCAAAGTGAAAGGAATGGCCAGAGCACAAAGTTTTTTGAGGTCTGGTAGGAAAACACTAACAGCTGGATACCTTCAGTAGTGTCTGACATGATTATTAGAAGTCATATGCAGGCCAAAGAGAAAAATAAAGAGTATGTTAAGACTGGGGAGATGGTGCAGAAGTTTGGAGCATTGGCTCCTCTTCCAGAGTACCTGATTCTATTTCCACTGCTCATAATAGCAACTCAGAACTGTAACTCCAATTCTAGGATGTCTGACACACAGACATACAATGCAGGTAACACACCAACGCAAACAAAATGAAAATAAAGAAATCACTAAAAAAAGATACTTAAACAATTTAATAATAAAAGAGTAGGTTAAAATAAAATATCCAGAAAGAAGAAATGTAATTTTAATACACATTTCTACCTCCATTTCATTTTCATATTCTATAGATTCATTCCATCAGCAAATATTCACTGAGAAGTACAATGATGTTCCAGACAATCGTGATTCCTTTATGGAGTTTGCATTTAGTGACAGCATGTGGGTCATGCACAACTGCTGGGAAACACAAATGCTTTTAATGAAGGAAAACGAAACGCTATCATCTAACCACGCTATGACAGCTAGTGTTAGCCGGGCATCAACACTGGGGAACTGAAAGGCACAAGGACTGTCAGGAGTTCAAGGCCAGCCTGTTTCTACAGCAGGACTCTAGTCTAAACAAAACAAAAACTAAAACTAAAACAAAGGTAGAAACAAAGAAAAAAGAGATGAAAGTGTCAAGACTTTGATAGTTTGCTGTTTCTTTGCTTAGTTTCTTCCTTGTGGTACTGAGGACTGAACCCAAGGCCTTCTGTAACCAGGCAAGCCCTCTCCGAGCACTAAGCTATAACTTGACTTCACCTCTTTATTCTGAGGCAGGCATATGATAGGTTGATCAATTCAGGCTTTGAAGTTTGGCTCCTCCTACCTCTGCCTCTCTTGTAGTTAGGATTACAGAATCACACCACCAGGACTTCCTATATTGTTTTCCTCCCTGTCCATCTTTGCTATGCCTGTACTCAGCTAGATGTAACAGCATACAAGTCTGAGGTCTTATAGCACCCTGTTTCATACAGGTTTACACAAGTTGTTTCGGGATATTGTTGGAACTGTCAAGCAGATTTACAGAAAGACTATTAGTCGATCATTTTGAGGTTATTAAAAATTCCCAAAACAAGAATCAGCAATATAGGCATGTATCGCCTAGCAATTAGGTTAAAGTGATTATATAAACACCAGAGTATACTTACACAAATCTAGGTGATATACCAGTCATATACAAAGTTATGTGATATGTTTGTGCGTATGTGTCACACATGTATGGTTAGTTTAGAATCGTTTGCATACAAGAAGTTTGAGCCAGGCGTGGTGGCAAGCACACCTTTAATCCCAGCACTCAGGAGGCAGAGGCAGGCAGATTTCTGAGTTCGAGGCCAGCCTGGTCTACAAAGTGAGTTCCAGGACAGTCAAGGCTACACAGAGAAACCCTGTCTCGAAAACCAAAACCAAACCAAAACAAAACAAACCAAAACAAAAAAAATTGAATCATCTTACATAATCGTGGAAGAAAAACGTGTACTGGATGTTTAGTTGCAGAACTATAAAGTCTCAAATCATGGTTAGGATATTCTGAGCTCCAGGAGTCCTAGCAACTGAACAGCAAAGGAATTTGGGGGGATATTTTTGACTCTCAGAAGTCAAATGAATCGTTCCAAAAAGAATTTAGTAAAAAACAAATGTGAACAAACACTTGCTGAATGTCTGGTATGACCCGGTCACTATTTAGGGGCCATAAAACAAAGACAAATAAGATCAAACCAAGAATGGAAGCATCAGGAGCCACATATGTCTCAAGGCACTATACACAGTGGATGGCTTCAACCACAGCGCTATACTGGCCGCAGAGGGAGGCAGCAGTCCTGCACCTTCAAAATGTGCTCTTCATGTTTTTAAAATGTTGAGGTTTAGCTATGAAAATTGTATCCTGATTCATGGGAAAGCAGACATTAAATATAAATATTTATTAACTACTGAATCCGTTCACTATTAATTTTAAACGTGTTTTATTTATGCAAATATATACGTGGATTTCTGGAAATCAGATGCAATTTGTCAACCTTGTGTAACGAGTGGCACATGCTTTTAATCCCAGCACTCGGGAGGCAGAGGCAGGCAGGTTTCTGAGTTCAAGGCCAGCCTGGTCTACAGAGTGAGTTCCAGGACAGCCAGGGATCCACAGAGAAATCCCATCTTGGGGAAAAAAAAAGAAAAAGAAAACAAAACAAAACAAAAAACAAACAAAAAAAAGACCACCTGCTCTTAGTTGTTGAGCCATTTTTCCATCCTCGTAACTTCTGTTTCTTGTTATAAATTTAAACCCCACATTTAACAGGCTTTTTAGGACATGGTTTTTGCAAAGGAGGCGGGGCCTTGTTACTGCTAGAGGGATGTAGAAGCCCAGGTTCCCCTTATTCTCCATGGACCCCCAGGGAGAGGGCTTTAATGAACAGTTCTGGATGTTCAGATATCTGCCCTGCATCCACAGGGAATGTGTTCTCATTCTTGTCAGGTAAAGAATGTCCCAATTGTCCACTGGGTTACTGCTGATGTAACTCCCAGAAGACAGTTGAGAGTCCAGAGATGGCAGAAACGTTGGTTGGCATGAAGGCACAGATAGAGTCAAGACTTTGTTTCTGGGATGCTTGGTATGAGCAGTAGATTTTTTTTTTTTTTTTTTTTTTTTTTGGTTTTTCAAGTAGGGTTTCTCTGTATAGCCCTGGCTGTCCTAGAACTCACTTTGTAGACCAGGCTGGCCTCGAACTCAGAAATCCACCTGCCTCTGCCTCCCAAGTGCTGGGATTAAAGGCGTGGGCCACCACTCACTACCTGGCATCTGCCAAACTCTTTATGTTTGCTATTTCATAGAACAGGAAGGGTTTTCCAGTTGTTTTTCATGAGATGGGGAATAATAACAACTTTCTAGAAATGGGAGTTTTAATATTCATTTTGCTTTTTAAAAACAATTCAATAGGGGCTGGAGAGATGGCTCAGTGTTTAAGAGTGTTTGCTGCTCTTCCAGAGAATCCAAGTTCAGTGCCCTGCACCTACATTAGGTGGCTTATAATTACTTATAACTCCAGCTGCTCTCTTCCGGCTTTTGTGGACACACACACACACACACACACCATACACAGATACATGCACATAAAAAAGTAATTTTTTTTTAAAAAGCACTGCACAATATCTTATATTCTTGATTTTACTAGCAAACCATGTGAAGTCCTCATCTAAAGGCATTGTTAAGAAGATGTGTTTGAGATTACTATCATAAATACTTTTCATAAAAAGTTCCCATAAAAGGAAGTAAAACTTTGTCATTGTTAAATCTTTTATTACTTACTTATTCTTTTTTTCTTTTCTTTTCTTTCTTTTTTTTTTCTTTCTTTCTTTTTTTTTTTTTTTTTTTTTTTTTTTTTTTTTTTTTTTTTTTTTTTTTTTTTTTTTTTTTTTTTTTTTTTTTTTTTTTTTTTTTTTTTTTTTTTTTTTTTTTTTTTTTGGCCAGTGTCTCATTGTGAATTGCTGGCTGGCCTGGAACCCACTATATAGATCAGGCTAGCCCCGAACTCACAGAAATCTGTCTGTATCTGCCTCCTAAGTGTTGAAATGAAAGATGTGTGCCACCACCTTAAACAAAGTACTAAAAAGAATTTGGAGCTCTTGCTCTCTTGCGCTCTTCTCTTTTCTTGTCCTCTTTAAATAAAAAACAAAGAAGAATTTGGAGATAAAAGGAAAGCAATACAAATTTTAAATACAAAGTGAGGCTGAATAATAAATAAAATAAAATAAAATAGTATAAAGGGTAAATTATGAGCCAACTTTAGATCTGAATGGATATATACAAAACAACAAAATAATATTTACAATATTGAGATTCAAACATGAAAGACACAGAGAGGATCAGAGTTCGGGAATTTAGAGTGTCCCCATGACTTCCTGTTGTACAGAAGATAGCAAAAGTACCAAGTCAGGTAGATGTTTTAAACCATGGACTAGGATGTAGCTTCATTGGTAGAGCATTTGCTTACAGTGCATGAGGCCCAGAGTTCAATGGCCAGTGCCTTATAAAACTGGTCATGATAATATATGCCTTTCAAAGCCATTTGGGAGGTGGAGGCATGAGGATAAGTTCAAGTTCATCCCTGAGGCCGTAAGGGGATGAACAGAGAGCAGATACATGTCTGTACTGAAAAGCTGGGGTCAAATAGGCTGTGCATAGTCTGACTGAGGGCCACCATCTACCAAGCAATCCAGTCCCATGCCTGTTTAATATGCACGCGGGGAAAGGTTAGCTAGTCTTCTAGTGGAAGGTCACTATAAAGTGTTTCATAAGAGAGCTCTCCAATGTAGAGGAATTTTAACCCAGCAACATGGCCGCTGTGTCATTCCAGCCACACTACACAGACCTAGGTCTCTGGATGAGATTTGCCAAAGCAGACATGTTGCTGGCTTAAAATTCCTCTGCACTCCAAGCCTGAAACATCTCATCCTGGGCTGGGGAGATGACTCAGAGGTTTAGCGCACTGACTGCTCTTCCAGAGGTCCTGAGTTTAACCCCCAGCAATCACATGGTGGCTCACAACCATCTGTAATGAGATCTGACACTCTCTTCTGGTGCGTCTGAAGACAGCTTCATGTACTTATCAATTAATCAATCAATCTTTGAGCCAGGTCTGAATGAGAAGGAAAAAAAGAAAAGAAAAAAGAAAAGATCTCTTCCTGCAGGGAAGCCCCTTGAGCAGGAAGGTAAACAGCTCAAGAAAGCATCTCTGAAAAAGATCACCTTCTTCTTCACTAGAACCCTCCCTGCCAGCGTAAATAATAAAAGCTGGCTGGGCAGTGGTGGCACACGCCTTTAATCCCAGCACTTGGGAGGCAGAGGCAGGCAGATTTCTGAGTTCAAGGCCAGCCTGGGCCACAGAGTGAGTTCCAGGACAGCCAGGGCTACACAGAGAAACCCTGTCTCAAAAAAGCTGAGAGGCCCTCTCAGAGGAAGCAAGCCAAGATGCCCGAAAGAAGCAGAATCTAGCTGAGCTGCCTGAAAAAGGGCATCAATTAACTGAGACACCTGGAGAGTGCACGTGTTGAGTTGGACTTTGCTGGTATCTGTACTTTTGGCCATTTAGCACAGTTGAACAGCTCTTGTGTGCCCTGGCCCCACTGTATTGTTCTTTGCGCATGTGTGGGCACCCCTGCTCATGCGCGGAATCCCATTCCATCCCTCTTCCACCTTATTCATTGAGACAGGATCTCTTTAATCAAGCCCAAGACTTGCTGGTAAGGTTAGTCTGACTAAACAGCCCACTCTGGGAATCCCATTTTTGCTTTGCAAGTCTGGAATTACAGGAAGGACACCACATCCTCTTGGCATTTATGTGGGTTTCTGGCGATTGAGACATCTTCAGTAGCCAGACTTCCGCTTTAGAAACACTCTTCTCTCATGGCCTTCTTATCTGTTTTCCCACCTTTCTCTTGCTGCACTTTCTTGGCCCTTTCAACATTTTTTTTTCAAGTATATAAACAGATACTTTCCAAGTATACTTTCCAAGTACACACTGTTGCTTCCACTTGGATGCTTTAAGCACAGGAGCTTCAAACTTCCGATTAGGCAAATATCCAAAAATACATGTTATGGCCAGATACAATGGTACACGCCTTTGATTCCAGTGCTAGGGAGGCTGAGGAAGGTAGATTTGTGAGTCTGAGGGCATCCTTGTCTACATATCAAATCCCAGGCCAGTCAGGGCTACATAGTGAGACCCTTTCTCTAAATACATGAATAAATAAATAAATAAATAAATGTTAGGAGCAGAGTCATGGAAAGTGCTGTATTGGAAAGCTCAAATTCTAAAACAGAAATGTCTTCCACTTAACCAACTCAAACATACAGGGAAGCAACCCTCCATACTGGTTTCCCCCAAAGCTTATTTTTATTTTATTTTTCTTTCGAGACAGGGTTTCTCTGTATAGCCTTGGCTATCCTGGAACTCACTTTGTAGACCTCCATACTGGTTTCCCCCAAAGCTTATTTTTATTTTATTTTTTCTTTCGAGACAGGGTTTCTCTGTATAGCCCTGGCTATCCTGGAACTCACTTTGTAGACCAGGCTGGCCTTGAACTTAGAAATCTGCCTGCCTCTGCCTCCCGAGTGCTGGGATTACTACCACATTTCTTGTCCTAAGAAAGTGTGAATAGGGGCTGGAGTGATGGCCCAGCGAATAAAGAGAAACTTGCTGCTCTTACATTTCCATTCCCAGAATCCATGTGGTAATTTATAACCATCTGTATCTCCAGTTCTGGCAAGAGACACACACATGGTGCACATATGTACATGCAAACAAAACAATTATATACATTAATCTAGAAAAAAAATTTAATGCGTGTAATAACAACGGTCCTAATACTAAAAACATACAGCACACCAGTTCAATCTACAAGGCGCTAATTGGTCACTCTCAAAGATTCTTCATAAATTACCCACACACTTTAATGCTTTAGCGCTTTCCCCTAAAGAGGTTCATATAGCTAAATACTTCGTTGACATCATCGTGTCTACTTAGTTGCCCCCTCATAATGATTATCTCCATTCTCTTTCTGCTGGACTTTCAAGGATTCCACTTCTGAAATGTTAAAAAGATCGGATATCTTGCACCCTTAAGGCTGTCGCGTGCCTGTCGCAGCAAAAGGAACACTGTGAACTTCAAGGCTGCATGTGCTATGTATGTCTGGCTCGAACACACACCGCTTTGTTGGACTCTCCAGATTACCTCGTTCCTAATACCGATCTGCTGTTCGTTCAGACCTGAACCTCCGCTCAGACTAAAGTCTGAATGTAGAAAGCACGTGTGCTCGCCCAACTGCGCGGTTTAGTTTTTTTCCCCCGTTTCTTAAACAGTGATTACAATGACATTGCCTCAAAAACTGTTGAAGTGATTACATCCACTCTCGCACAGGACTGGACTTTCCATTAGTCTTTATTGTCCCACTCGTTCAGAGAGATTAGCGATCTGTACCCATTAACTATCATCGCCCTCAGCCCAGCCTTTCTTTGGATGAATGAGTGAGCCGGCCACGTGCAACTGACTGGCAGTCTCCAGCCACTTTAGGGGCGGGTGCGGAGAGCTGGGATGAAGGAATCACAACTGGATCTCTCCAGGCTGACCCGGTCGGTGAGTCTGCAGACACGTGCTGCCACCGCAGGGTGGACCTGGGGGGGGGGGGGGGGGAGAGAGAAATAGAGAGAGAGAAAAATAGAGAGAGAAATAGAAAGATCACCCGCGCCCGAGCGTGCTCGCCCCCGCGGCCGCCGAGCCCAGGGCGCAAGTGCGTCGGCAGGACCCCGGGCGGACCGTCCGAGCGTCTCTGCTGCGGAAGTTGAAGATGGAGGGCGAGGAGCTGCCTGGGTACCCGAGCAGCTGCGCCAAGGGACGGAAGACCGTGGAAAGAGAGGCCCGTGGCCCGGGCGCCAGCTAGGTAAGGACTAGGGCCCACCTCGGCTCCGGAAAGGGGGCGGGGCGGGGCGGGGCCGCGAGATATAAGCGCCCCGTGCCGCCGAGCCAGTTTTCGACCCGGAGTTCGCGATCGGAAGTGCAGCTAAGGGCCCGGTGGGGGCAGACTGGCTGCCGGAGCTCGGCGTCCCCAGGGCCTCAGCCTTCCCGGTGCTCGGACTGCCCTGCTCTACCGGGAGAAGCCGCAGCGGAGCCCACGGAAGCCTTCGAACGCGGGCGCCGCGCGGGGAGCCCCGAATCCCCCCGGGGGGCTCGCTCCCTCCCTCCTCCCCTCTCCCCTCCCCACTGGGCCCCAGGGGCGTGGCCAGGCTTCGCGGGGATTGGCGCTCCGGGTGCGTCCGCGACCGGCGTGGTGACGCAGCACGTCGACGTAAGTGACGCGCAGGCCCCGGGCCGCTCCTCCTTCCCTAAGTGAGTGCCGGCCGGGTCGGGGGGGAGGGGGGGGAAGAGGAGGGAGAGGCGCCTGAGGGAGAGGCGACCCGGGGAGTCGTTGTGGGCCGCGGGCCGGACCGGGGCTGGAGCTGCGGCAGCCTGGGCCGGGCGGAAGGCTCGGCGGGCCGTTGGGAGGCCTCCGAGGCTGTTCGGGGTCCTCCCCGGCCGGACTTGCGCTCCCGGGCGTCCCTGAGCCTCCCGGCACTGTGCCCACCCCGCTCCAGCTCGCGTGTCCAGGCTCCAATTAGGTCAGGCTCGGAGTCCCGCGGCCGCGGCTCCAGCCCCGGCCCGCGACGCGCGGCGGCCGCTCGGCTGGCTCGCCTTTCTTCTATCCCCAGCCTTGCTCTCGGCCTCCCCCTCCCCCTTCTCTCCCCCTCCACCCGGTGCCTGGGTTTTGGTTTGGTTTCTTGCTGTAGGGGGTTTGTGTCAGCCGGAGCTCTCATGGGTGTACATTATCATGCTCCTCTTTTGTAGAGCACCCCGACGGCCATGGAGGCTGAAGAGACGATGGAATGCCTTCAGGAGTTTCCCGAACATCACAAAATGATCTTGGACCGATTGAATGAACAACGGGAGCAGGACCGCTTTACGGACATCACCCTGATTGTCGACGGTGGGTAGGGGTAGTGGGCAGAGGAGGAAAAATGGGGAGCTTCAGTCCTCTCCGGGCTGCCCGCCTTTTTATACCCACCCTCTCCGGGCTCTCTTCCAAAGTCGGTGGAGGGTTTGCATCAGACCCGGGAGGGCGCCTGTCAGTGCTGCTCAGGTCGACCATGCTGCAGAAAGCTGGTTGGCTAGTCTGGATTTTAATCTCCTAGTCTAATATGCATCATCACATTTTAACTTCTTGCAGCCTGCTCAAGTTTTATAATTGCACACTCGAGCGTTAGATAAGTGCCCCAGGAGAGAGAAGATACCTCAAAATGTTTGGTCAGACAAGGAGGTGGTCTCAGTGGTTTTTTTTTTTTTTTTTTTTTTTTTTTTTTAATAAGCCCGTTCTTAGCAAGCTGCTTTGAGGAGTTCAGCACAGGAATCATTTGGGAAGTTTTCATTCTAGTTTTCCAAAATGGTGTGGATAGAAAAGTGGAAGAGAAACCACCTACACTCATGGGGCTACACTCATACCCCCTAAGAGTGACTAAAAAATTGGGAATCTTTGCTAGTCATCCTTGTTTAGGCAAATCCAGATTAGGGTTCCTTTTTATTTAGTGAAAATTGGCTTTCTAGACAAGATGTTCCTTATATAGAGAATTTTTAGGTATGTTGTGCCTACAGCTATATTAGGCATATTGAAACATTTCCTGTACCAACCCATTGGCTTTGTACTTTTTGCCCCCCTCTTTCTAAATGATACATGAACTTTTTTTGGGCAGGGGGGTTTCGAGACAGGGTTTTTCTGTGTATCCCTGGCTGTCCTGGAACTCACTTTGTAGACCAGGCTGGCCTAGAACTCAGAAATCTGCCTGCCTCTGCCTCCCGAGTGCTGGGATTACAGGGGTGCGCCACCACGCCCAGAGATACGTGAACTTTTGCACTGTCATATTTAGCACTTTATATTTCATTTTATTTTTTGTGTATGAGTGTTTTGCCTGCACGCATATATATGTGTACCACATGCCTGACTGGCGTTCGAGGGGATCAGAAGACTGTGTCAAATCCCTTGGAACTGGAATTGCAGACAGTTGTGAGCTGCCTTGTGAGAGCTGGGAATTGAACCCAGCTTCCCTGGGAGAACAGCTGCTGCTCTTAACCACCAAACCAGTTCTCCAGCCCATATTTAGCTGTTTCAGTGGGGTTAAATGTAGCTTGCTACTTAATTGAATAGAACAGAAACTGCTAGAAGAAATTTGTTGCTTAGTACAAACTAGCTGTTATAAAAAGTGATGAAGTCTTTGAAGTAACGGTTTAGATTCATGTCTAATTAAATTTAAATATTACCAAGATAATTGACAGAAATGGTTTGGCTTTTATCTAGTAATATATGTGGATGTGTATTTTGTGAGGAAAGGATTTTAACTTTGATTTTGATGCCAGTGTGTTTTTTTTTTTTTTTCCTCTCCATCCCTTCACCCCACCCCAACCCTTTATTTAGGACACCATTTTAAGGCCCACAAGGCTGTTTTGGCTGCCTGCAGTAAGTTCTTCTACAAATTCTTTCAGGAATTTACTCAAGAGCCTTTGGTTGAAATTGAAGGTGAGTGGTATTTTCCACAGTACTTAGCAAAATAACTGGCTGGTTTAGCAGGGCTTCCCGGGAAATAAACCCCAATAGTCGCTGGAAGACAACTAGACACATTGCTTTTTATTACTTGAGAATTCTTTCAGAAGTGATGGATGCTGGTTTCTAACAAATCTGCCCCATTGCTGAAACCAGGATTCACTGTCATTTTTCAAAGCATGCATAAATGGAAACTACCATCTTTTTTTAGTGACCTTAGGCTTTAAGGATGTTAGAAATGATAAAGATATTTTAAGTTATAGGAGAGACCTCTTTACTGTCAGAAGTAGTGATATACAAATGAAATGAAATGGGCTACCATAATATGGGGACGACTAGGGAAGATCAACTTAGAAAGAAATTAGTAGAGAAGGGTATTACTTTGGAAGCAAATGATTGACTTTTTTTTTTTTAATCCCAAATGACAGGCCAAGTGCCGGGCACTGGGCTGTGTAGTTTGTGTCTTATCTGGGGCTCATGCTAATCTTTTGAAAAGTAAGTGGCGGCACTTTGCATATGGGGATCAGGCTCCTACAGTTTCTGAAACTTAGGTTGCCTAGCTAGTCAGACATTTAGTTTGTACTATTAATTATGCTTTTATCTTTTACTACTACAGTACTATCAAATTCTAAAAGCAGAAGTAAATACATGTGCCTATGTAAAGCAGGATCTTCTTTCAGGGTTCCTATGTTTTGTCTCTTTTTTACTGAGTACATATTCTTTATTCTGGATAGGTTGCTTAGAAACTATCCTTGGGGAAAAAAATGATACCTAGGGGAGTGAAGAAAAGAGTTATAGCTGTTTAATTTTGATATATTTCAGTTACTGTATCAGCGGGTAAATTCCTTTTTGATTATGTATGAGAGACAGCACAGGCTTGTTGGACATACGCAGGGCCTGCTAGAGAGACTCCAGTTGCCTAGATAGTACTGTTTTTGCTGCCTACCAAGCTTGAGGCTTGTTACGTAGCTAAAAGGTTACTTCATCTCAGTTGTGTATTTGTCTTTTCATCTAAAAGCAGGTTAACTGGCTTATAGTGATTTGTTGAAATAATGTGCATAGAAAACCTGTTACCTGGCATATTTGGTGTACTGCCAAAGTTTAATAGGTGAGAGCTGTTCATCATATTCATTACCTGTTGTGTTATGTAGTGTGCTAGATCCAAGAGCTGAAGAATTTATGAACACAGCATTCCTTGAAGTACTTGAAAATGTAGCAACAGTCTAAAAGAAGAATCAAAAAGATATTAGAGACCGTTAGTGTGGGTGGTGTATTGTGATGAGGAGAATGAGGTTTGTGCATTTCAGGGAGGAGTTCACTATACTAGATGAAGGTTATCAAGAAAGAGGGCAGGGGTGCTATGGCGGGTACTCCTGAGCCTGTGCACAGTCCAGGCCAAAGGCCAACATCATTGTCTTCATTGATGGCTGTCCACCTTATTCCTTGAGGCAGGGTCTCACAGTTGGCTCCCAGCACTGGCTAGTTGAGCTAGCCCTGCCACTGTCTTCTCAGTGTTCTAACTCCAGGCAAGTTGCTTCGTCTACCTAGAGTTTGCATAGGTTCTGGGGGTCTGAACTCCAGTCCGCACACCTGGACAGCAGGGACAATGTGCGCTGCCTCCCCACACCTGGCATTCGGAACCAGGGCCCAGGCTAGAGTACTTGTTGCTAATTGAGAAAGCAGCAGAAAGCACTGGAGAAAGGGTTTTTTTCTTGTCTCTCAGCACCTCTGACCTACATCCATTATAGAGTGGTACACATACACTAAATATCTAAGTTGCAAAATAAAATGGAAAATACTTTTTTTTGTTATTTGGTTGGGTTCAGGTTTTTTAAAAAGTTATCAATTATCATTTCACCCTTAACTCTGAAATTGCTGTTTTATCCCAAGATCATGTGCTGTAAAGTTCTGGGCATATATTAGAACACTTGAGTTTGGGTCTTACTTTTACTGTTTATTAAAAGATCTTGAATGATACAGCTTCTTTTTTAAGACTGTAAGTAGTTTTGGATTATGTCATGGACATTTGGTGTAAGAGTGGGTGCTCTTATCCTTTAGAGACTGCTTTTGTTTTTGTTTTAGCTTGCAGTCAACCTGTCTGGGTTCGGACACCCTCTTCGGCTATGCACCCAATTTGAATTTAGTTTCAAAATCTTTATAATCCTGGCAAAGTGCTAATCCCAGTTGTAATCCCATCTCTAGGGAGATGGGCAAAAAGATGGGAAGTTTGGGGCCATCCTGGGCTACAACAGGATCTCAAACACACGAACATTGTTGTATTGGAGTCAGTACAGGGACTTAGAATTGCAGCTTATTTTGAATGATGCTGAGAGGAGAAAAATAATACCAAGTATCCACACCCACACCTTTTATTACCTTGCTTGATTCTTTAGAAATTTCTCTGGTAGATTTCTTTTTCTGTTTATACCTATTGCTCAGCTGTGAGATTTGGGCTTCCCTTATGTCTAAGCCAGGATATTGGGAGGAAAAATAAAAGCCGTAGGACTCTGCTATTTGATTCACTTTCCAGTCATCTCTTTTTCAGAGTCCTTGTGTATGTGCTGTGTCCTCTCTCCAGTGGACAGGATAGAGCGGGTGTGCTAGCAGGATAGAGCGGGTGTGCTAGCAGGATAGAGCGGGTGTGCTAGCAGGATAGAGCGGGTGTGCTAGCAGGATAGAGCGGGTGTGCTAGCAGGATAGAGCGGGTGTGCTAGTGCTTCCTCTGTTTCAGATGGAACCGCAATCCCCATCTGTAAAATGGGAGCAGTAACTAGGGGTTTCTTGATGGAAATACCTTTGACTAGAAATACAGCCCCATCCCATTCCCCCTTTGGCTTTCAATAAAAATTGTTGCTTCTGAAGCCGGTTACATACATGTTCAGCTTTGTGACTTGGGTTTTATCCATATATTATCTTCAGGAGACATCTAGTCCCTAATTCAAAAAGAAGACTGATTTTCTAAATTCATTATTTTTCTGGTTTTGAAGCTACAGTTCTAAAATTTCTCTTTTGGCAATTCTGTCATGTCCAGAAAACTTCATCCCTAATTGTCAAAGACAAGCCAGGCAAAGGACCTGTTAAACATTAAAAATTACGGGGTTTTGTTTGTTTGAAGACAGGATCTCTACATAGCCTCTGCTATCCTGAACTTACTATATAGACCAGGCTTACCTCCCTATTGCTAGGCATGTGCCACCACACCCAGCCAAAAGTTGTTTTGACTATGAATTTTTTTTTTTTAAATACAGATTAGAGGAATGTCAAAATAGTGCCCCCATGAGAAGACCAAGGTTAGTTATCAGAAACCCTGTGAACAAAGAAAAGTCTAGAATAAGATGCCTTCACTAATGAAATCAGTCAAGTATTTAAAGAATTCATACCATCTCTCAAAAATTAAAAAAAAAAAAAGAGTAAGGGGCTGGAGATAGCTCAGCGGTTATGAGTTCATAACTGCTCTTTCAGAGAATCTGAGTCTTACTCCCAGTACCTGTGACAGATGGCTCATAACCGTCTATACCTCCAGTTCTAGGGGATCGGAAAGCTGCTTTAGGTCTCTGCAGACCTACCTGTATGTTTACACATAAGTAAAAAGTGTTTACAAACAATTGAACACTTCCAAATTCAGCTGAGACCAGTATGACTCTGATACCGTGGCAAAATCGACAAAGAATTTGAAAATAAAACTGAAGGCCGGTATCCTTTATGAATATGTAAGAAATGTCAGTAAGGTATTAGGAAATTAGCCAAGCATTGTGGCTGGCACCTGTCACCCCATTACTTGGAGGCTGAGACAGGAGGGTTGTCACAGGTTTAAGGCTAGTTAGAGAGTGAAACCCTGTTTTTTAAAAAGTCTGGGGAGATGGCTCAGCAAGGACACAGCTTGCAAGGACAGCCTTCTGAATTTGATTCCTGTAAGCCACCAGATAGAGAGGCAAGCAGGCACCTGTAATCTCTGTGCTCTGAAGGGTGATGGAATAGAGAATTGACTGAAAGCTGGAGAATTGGCCGGCTAGCCTGACGTTCACAGCTCAGTAACAAACAGAAGAATGACTGCTTCAAAACAAGGTGGAAGGAGAACAACGGAAACATTTTCCTGTCTTCTGTCCTTGTATACTCTCACATACACGCACACATTAGGAATCCAAATCCAATAGCATATTAATTAAATGATCGTTTACCACAACCAAGTGAGATTTGTTCCTGTGATGCAAAGATACTTCTGTGGAGAACTCTGTGGTACACCATATTGACTAGTTATATCTCAACACAATAAGACTTAGGTAGAGCCTTCCATGAATATGATGCTTACTATCACAGGCAACAAGAACATAGACACAGTAAAGGGAGCGGTGAGAGCACAAGAGATGGAATGGAGGAGATACTTAAACCAAGAATCTACGTGGAAAGAAACCCAGACAACTCTTATTTAAAAACAGAGTAAGAATTTAAATAGAAATTTCTCCAAGAAAGAAATGCAAATGACCATTAAGTATATAAAGCATGTCCCACTTAAGTCAAATCTAGAAAGTATCACATACATTTGTGAAGAAGGCTATCAAGAAAGCAGAAAACAGGTGTGGGAAGGGAAGTTGGAAATGAGTGTGGGTGCTATGGAAAACAATCATTCCAAAAAACTTAAAAGTAGAAACACCATATGTATCGAACAGCTTTCCGAGGAAGATCTGCTTTGGCTCAGAGTTAGAGGTTATGGGTAGGATGGAGAATCTTGCCACAGAGAGAGGGTGCTGAAGCAAAGGCCTTTAGTATAAGCAAGAAGGACCTTCCTCTCACTAGCCCTTATTTAAAATTAATTCAATATATATTGAGCCCTTACTCTGTAACTAAAGCCTTTTTAGTATATAAATGCTTCATGTTCATGAATGAGTTTATAATATTCTCATAGAAGTACACCATGGAGAATGGTGCTCATTGAAGAACAATCCGGTATCGTCTGTATACAGACAAAGCTTCACAAAGCCTGCAGGACAGAGTAACTTAAGCCCCATCTCTCTAATATCCCATCCATCTTTGAACAAGCACCCTCAGGATCTAGTCTTGAGTAAGACCACCTGCTGGGGTCCAAGCTATTGACACATGAGCTTTGGGAGGGATATTTCATCTTTAAGCCATAGCATACAGAATCCAGTAATTCCACAACTGAGCATCCATGTAAAAGAATTGGACTCCTTGGCCAGCAGGATGCCTCAGTGAACAACAGCATTCAGTGTGAGCCTGACAACCTGAGTTCAGTTCCTGGAACCCACAGCCCACCTCTACAGGCACACTCAGTAATGCACTAAAGGTTGTCTTTATTGCATGTCCACATTCTTTTCAGCACCATTCGTGGTAGCCAACATGTGGAAATGACCTAAGTGTTGATCAGCACACTAATGAAGGAAGGATATTTATGCATATACAAAATAGAACACTGGCCTTTAAAATTTCTGCCATATGCAACAATGTGTATAAACCTTGAAAATGTTAAAGTAAGCTAGTTAAAGATAAATAATAAAACTATCCTCTTATATAACCATCTGAAATTGTCAAATTCATAGTTAAGGGGTGGGGGTCAGAGAAGTGGCTCAGCATTAAGAGAATATTGCTTTTCCAGAGAACCCCAGTTCAAATCTCATTTCCTATATCAGGCAGCTCACACCACCTGATATTCCAGCTCCAGGAAGTCAGGACTTCTGGCTTGTACACATAATTTGAATTAACTTAAACCTTAAGGGGGTGAGAGTTGGAGTGGGCTTATCAGGCTACAAAGAAGAACATGAGATCATAGCTTGGTAAGTAGTACTGGAATGTGACTGGGACACTGTGATAAGAATTCTTGAAATTTTCAAAAATGAGAAGAAATGACCAAATCCCAGTATCTTCTTTACTATGCATTGTGAAGTTTAAATAAATGGCGAACTAATGGTAATGTGCATCTTTTTTACAGGTGTTAGTAAAATGGCATTTCGTCACTTAATTGAGTTCACATACACAGCAAAACTAATGATACAAGGGGAAGAAGAAGCCAATGATGTGTGGAAAGCAGCAGAGTTTCTGCAAATGCTGGAAGCTATTAAAGCACTTGAAGTCAGGTAATTGTTATTTCTCTAAGAATGCTAATGGCACTGTTAGTTAAGACTATAGAGTATGTGTCGAATCATTAAGTAGTGACATCCTGAAACTAAGAAAGTCTGAATAGTGATTTAGTTTTCCATTGGCATTTGGTTTCTCAAGAACTCCTAAGATTAAAGTAGTGTCTCTGGTATGTAATAAGAGACTCTAGGCAACTCTTCAGGGTGACCTCTGGGTCCTCAAAATTCTTTTGCTGAATTTGAGTGAGAATACTAAGAATGCTAATAAAAATAAATAGGCCATGGTCATGGTGTCTTTTCGAAGCAAGAGAACTTTGACACTTACTACCTTACTCTTATCTGGCCTATTTAATTGTAGCCTATGGGGGCCAGTTCTATTCAAACCACCACAATGGCTAATCTATTATAATGATTACAATCAAAATGTACTTATATACGCTTGTTATGTACTCTATATAACCTCTAAATGGTGTAAATCTCCATCTCAATTCTCAAATACTAGCTGCAAAGGGGAAAACATACTATTCAGTGGTATTGTTATAGCATGAGAAGAGATCCATCCTTACGTAGATACTACTTGGTGACTCATACCTTTAGTCCCAGCACTCAGGAGGCAGAGACAGGCAGGTGTCTGAGTTTGAGATCAACCTGGTCTTCAGAGAGAGTTCAGGATAGTCAGGCCTACCAGAGGAGAAACCATGTCTTGAAAAAACAAACAACAAAAATTCCACAGAAATTATTCTAGGAGGCATTCAGAAAATATTAAAGGATACAGTGAGCAGGCCACTCAGCATCTTCTCACACTGTAGCAATCTGCTGAGGGAGGCCTTGGGCATTGCTCTGGGTGACCTCAGCTCTATCACTGTGGACTTAGTGAAGTTGCTCAGCTCCTGTCACATGGTATAATAATTTGCCTTTCTACATAGAATTGTTAATGAGGTTAAATTGATGCCTGTAAAATGCATATAATAGAGTCTATCAAATTGTATTCCAAATGTATGAATTATTACTTCATTGTTAATTTGGTTTTCCCATTCCTCCTCCTCCTTTTTCATAATGATTTATTATAGGCCTTTAGAGTTAACAAGCACAGTTCTGTAGGTCATTTCCTTTAGGGAACAAAATGGTTTAATCCAACTCACTTGTATGGTTTAGTCAAGAGATGAAATTGGGAATAAATTTAGGAGATAAATTGAATTATAGTTGTTCATAAATAACATTTTTTCATCTTTATTTTATGTGTATGGGTGTTTTGCCTTCGTGTTTGTCTCTATGACTTACACATGAGGTGTTCCTGGAGACCAGAAAAATTTTAACTGGAGTTAAAATTTACTGTAAGCTTCCAAAGGGGTGCTGGGAATTGAACCTAGGTCCTCTGGAAGAGCAACTAGTGCTCTTCTTAGCCATCTTTCCAGACCCCAGTAACATTTCTTTTAGCTGATTTGACAGTTCACAATTACACTTATTTGAAAAGAACTTGGTGTGTATCCATTCTGATCCCTAACACCTGATCCACAGTACATTGGCGTTTGGATGTGTACCAGTCCAAACCAGCCTGGTCTTCTCAGGGAGACACCTGAAACTGATTAGCAAAATAAAGATGCATGCTTGGGCTTAGGTATAGATGGCACAGTTTCCAGTCTGTGGTTTAATTTTTTGTGTACCTTGTGAAGTATTTGCTATTTTTCACTTAGTATTGCATTTCAGAGGTTCGTCTATAATGTGCTTGTTACTGCATTCATTTTTAAGGCCTAGTAGTAGTTCATAGAGTAAATGACAGAATAACGTTTGGGTTATTTTCCCAGTGTTTCACTGTTAGAACAGTGCTGCTGTATACAAGTTAGAGGGCATGATAACATTTAGTAAGTATTTAAAGTTCAGTGTGTATGCCTTTGGAAACAGTGGCTTTGCTGGTATACAGGGACTGCGGGTTTTTGAGTGTTTTGTTTTGTTTTAAAGATTTATTATTATACATATGTACACCGTACTTGACTTCAGGCGCACCAGAAGAGAGCATCAGAGCCCATTACAGATGGTTGTGGTTGTGAGCCACCATGTGGTTGCTGGAGTTGAACTCAGGACCTTTGGAAGAGCAGTCAGTGCTCTTACCTGCTGAGCCATCTCTCCAGCCCTGGAACTGCAGTTTTATTGTATCCTCACCAGTACACTAGGGTTATTTTTTAAAACCTTACAAACATTTTAAAGTCGTTATTCACTAGTGGGGGCAAAATCAAATGTAAGCCATATAGCTTGTTACCATGTGTTCCATCTCTGGATGTATGTGAGTCATTGTGTCTTGAATATTTAGTGTGAGTGTGTGTGTGTGTGTGTGTGTGTGTGTGTGTGTGTGTGTGTGCGTGCATGCGTGCATGCAATCTCTCGCAGAGGACAAATTCGAGTAGTTGGTTATGTGCATTGTGCGGGTCCTGGGGATCAAACTTGGTTAAGCCATCTCAATAGCCCTGTTTTAATAAGCCTTAATATGGTAAATGTGCTGCTCTAATTGTAGTTTTTGGAGGGCTATCTAAAGGTAGTTCAGGTTTTAATATCACAGACACCTATCAGTTCTGTGATAGTTGTCCATGTTACAGTCCTGGGTTCTGAAAGATGTAATGTTTCTCCCTCCCCCATACCTCCTGCAGTTGCTGCTTTCCCTCCACCCCACAGAATTAAGGTCCTAGTTTAGCAACTGTAACTTACTCCTTTCTAGTCATCCACTCCTTCCTAGAACTTGCATAGAAAATATTAGCGCACTTTTAAATAATTTAGAGACCCGTTATGTTTCCCACTTGGTCTCACATGTGCCATTATAAATGTGCTGCTTGGTCCAGTGGTTTTTATTCCTATGATATAAGATTCTAATAAGAGAATCCAGATGACTAACATAGAATTAAGTTTGAATCCTCTAAGCCTGTATCTGAAGGAGACATCAGCTTTATTGTCCCATAGTTACTAGTGGGGAAAAAATAATGTCAAAGAATATTGAGGGCAGAATCCTAATTTTCTGACTAGGTTTATATAAGCCTCCCCTCCTTTTTGTCTTCATCATTACTCAGGAAGCAGCTGAGAAGAGGTGATCCCTTTGTGGGGACAGCTGAACTTGATGACCAACCTGCCTTACTCAGATTTTTGGACAAGGAGGAGGTGAGGGAAGTGGAGTGCGAAATCCTTTTGAGTCAGTGTTTGAGGAGGATATTGTAAGAATTCAAATAGCAGTATCTGTTGGAGGTAGGAAGCATAAGGAACTAACACCTTCCTGTTATCCAGTTACTATAGCGCTTTCGTGATAAAGATGCGCCATTTTCAGACTAGGGAGCTAAACGTGACTTGGTTTCGTGGACCATAGTCCTGAGGCCTGAAGCAGCTAGCTGTTCAGACTGAGTAGCACAAGAATAACCTGCCTGAAAAGATCATCAGAGTGAAGCTACCTCCACACAAAGGTTCCAGATCAGTGTCAGTTTGTAAGTAACAGCGTCCTGTGAGATGCTGCTTCTACTTCACTGCAAGGCAGACAACCTTTTAGGAGGTATCAGAAGTCAGGCATCAAGTCTACACTTCAAGACCAGTTTGTGATGGTGAATGTTGGCTCTTGACATTAACAGTGGCAGTCTGGGCAAAGCAGGTTTTCTTATTTAGTAGGCTGCTTCCACCAACTGATTAGTCTTCTTAGAGAATGGTCATTTGTCATGGACATGTAGTGAGTGACTCAGGAAGTTTCCAAAACCATTGTTTTTCCCTATGATTGTGGCTTTTGAAGTAGCTGTCTTCGATGTGCCATTCCTTTCAAGTTAGCTCACCAAATAGTTAAGCCACTGGCAACAGCCCATGTGTCAGTAAAAATATAGCAAGATAAAGCATAAGGAATGCTGGCCAGAGTTAAATGATGGCAGTGTAAACATCTGCCTACAATGCATCGCTGCTATGTCTAGTTTGACTTTCACAGATGCAACAGAAGGCCAACTGCTTTTTCAAATTAAGCATTTCTTCTTGACTGACCAAAGAAAGATACTTGCTGGACATCTCTTACCATATTAGTCACAAAGTCTTGATTGTCTCATCAGACTGGAAGACCAGCTTTCCACAGGTTGGGTATCAATTTCAATATGTGACCAGCAGCATGCTAATTGTTTTCAGAGGAGTTGTACCTTGTAGCCATGACTAAGGTCAAGTCTTAAACCCAAAACCTTTGAGTAGAGACTGCCTCCCTTTGCCCGAGTTTCTTCCAACATTATTGGAAGTGTGTGTGTGTGTGAGTATGTAAGGAGATTTTTGCTCCACCATGAATTTTGTTTTTCCCTAAAGCAGCTGAAGTCAAGATAGGAGGTAGAGAGAGATGTGGGAGGCAGTAGACACACTGCCAGAAAACAAGGCACGTTTTCTTTCCATTTCAAGCAGCCCAGAAGCTGCATGTTTCTTGCCCATCCAAACACCTCAGTCAACAGCAGGGTGAAAGCTTCAGAAACAGCCTGTTTCAGCTTGTAGGCCTTCCTGACTTAGCATCTCTCTCCATGTCTCCTAGATGAGGGTGGCAGGAGACACCCTTTGGCTTGACTTGGGTTTGAGTTGCAGTGGTTCCATTTCGCAGAGCACGCCCTGATGTTTGATGTCCTTGTCATAATACTGTACCTTAGGCTTTTATGGAATGTTAACAGTGGGGAAGCAGAAGTTAGAGGGCCTCTGCTTTCTAGAAATTTAAGAATTTTAGTTCTCACATTTTAGTCAGTGATTCATTTAGAATTTTTATAAATGGTATGAATTTAAAGGTAGCTTATTTTCTTTTTTCTTTTTTCTTTTTTTTTTTTTTTTTTTTTGGTTTTTCGAGACAGGGTTTTTCTGTACAGCCCTGGCTGTCCTGGAACTCACTTTGTAGACCAGGCTGGCCTCGAACTCAGAAATCCGCCTGCCTCTGCCTCCCGAGTGCTGGGATTAAAGGCGTGCGCCACCACGCCTGGCTTTTAGTTTATTTTATAAGTACTGGTCTGTTGTTGCCTGTTCTATTAACCTTCATAAAGCTGTACTTGGATGAATGTCATTGTCTTGAATGTTACAGCTTTTAGGGAAATCTTAAAATTGATCAGTTCAGGCTGCCTTATTTTGTTTTCTGCCTTCCATATATAAATTTTTTTTTTCAAAGTCTGATTTTATAGATTTTTTTAAAAAAACCTATACTTTATATATTTCAGGAACAAAGAAAACTCAGTTCCATTAGAGGAAAACACTACAGGAAAAAATGAGGCAAAAAAAAGAAAGATTGCGGAAACTTCAAATGTTATCACTGAATCATTACCATCTGCAGAATCAGAACCTGTGGAAATTGAGGTGGAGATTGCTGAGGGCACAATTGAAGTAGAAGATGAAGGCATTGAAGCTTTGGAGGAGATGGCTTCTGCCAAGCAGTCTATAAAGTACATACAGAGCACAGGCTCCTCCGATGATTCTGCTCTGGCGTTGTTGGCAGATATCACCAGCAAGTACCGTCAAGGTGAAAGCAAAGGGCAGATTAGCGAAGATGACTGTGCATCTGACCCCATAAGCAAACAGGTAGAAGGTATTGAAATTGTGGAACTTCAGCTGTCACATGTGAAGGACTTGTTCCATTGTGAGAAATGTAACCGTTCATTTAAATTGTTTTACCATTTTAAGGAACACATGAAATCACACTCCACTGAGAGTTTCAAGTGTGAAATATGCAATAAAAGGTATCTTCGAGAGAGTGCGTGGAAACAGCACCTAAACTGTTACCACCTTGAAGAAGGTGGAGTAAGTAAGAAGCAAAGAACTGGGAAAAAAATTCACATATGCCAGTACTGTGAAAAACAGTTTGACCACTTTGGACACTTTAAAGAACACCTTCGAAAACATACAGGTAATTAGCAAATGCTTTGTTTCGAATATTATTTTTTTCTACATTCAATTGAAATCTAAATCCTGTTTTTCCCTCTGTATTTTCTGATGAGCATAGTGCATACTGATTTCTTGATGCTTTAAATGCAAATCAGTGTCAACCTTAAAAATGATTGTTGTTTTTATGTCTTGCCCTTTTTTATATTCTTTAAAGAAATATGGAAAATAGATTATAGTTTATTTGCTAATTACTATGAATTATTAAATTTTAGTTATGTGAATTTATTCTTTTGTTTTCCATGTTAACGTGTTATGTAGATAAACATTTATAAGCAATCTTAACAATTTTTTTTTTGAGGGAGCATACATTTATAATCCTCTTTTTAGGAGTAGGTACTGTATTCTGTGGGTGTTGAAATTGCATGTGGGTATGTTTATACTCTTGGTGCACCCGTGTGCGCGCGCTCGCGCGCGTGTGTGTGTGTGTGTGTGTGTGTGTGTGTGTGTGTGTGTGTGTGTGTGTGTAAGCTAGAGGTGACGGGCCTTTCCCCAGAATTTCTTTTCAACTTCATTTTTGGAAGCAGAACCTCACTGAACCTGAAGTTAATCAATTCAACAAAACTGTCTGATCAGGGAACTGCAGGGATATGTCCCCGCTCCCCACCTCTAGCCAGATGCCAAAGTTATATACCACAGTGTTGTCCTAGGTTTTTACATGGTGTTTGGGGGTTAAATTTCATATCCTGTTTGTGCAGCAGACACTTCCAGTAGTAGTAATATATTTTTGACCCAGAAAAATACAGTCATCTATGTCTGCCTCTCTCCACATTTCTTAAAGGCAAATGTGTCAGGACTAGCAGACAGCCAAGGGAGGTGAAGAATACTCATTCTTTCTTCTTCTAAGAGTTATCTCACTCTTGAAGAGGTCCCGGGAAGCCTTTCTTTGGTCACCAGAGTTCTATGTCGTCTCCCCCTCCCAACACACCCTTTTCCTTGCTTTCACTCCCCAAGCATTTCTTGCTAGGTTTCCTAAGTCACACACAGGAAGGACCTACTACCAATGACTTAATTTTTTTGCTAGGCTCTAAATCCTCTGTAATAGCATGGAGAAAGCGGTTACCATGAGCTGCTAAGTGTTAGATTTCTGGACAGTTGTGCTTGAGGTTTGTTACATACAGTGATTAAGGCTATTTGGAGTGTTGACACTGGAAATAGAACATAGGTACATGTACCATGCAGGGTCAGTTTCTATGATGCTGGATTTTGGACAACTACTAGTGTTGATTGTATTTTGTTGGTTTTTGTTGTTGTTTTTTTAATAGCTGTCTCACTGCCCTGAGTTGTTTGTATACTGATTGAACTTGAAGAATCAGATAGATTCAGAAAATGTGTTATTCCTCAAGATCCAGCTCCAAGAATGATGACTCACAGGAAAAGAAGTTAGACTGAAAACAGGTTTTTAAGCAAGAAATAAGACACACAGGAAAGTGTGAAAGCAAGTTATTTTCATTGTTAGTGGAAGGATGGATGACTGCAGAGTTGGGTCAAAGTAGAGGAATACCAAGAGATTGCTAGAGCAGGCCACCTGGGCAGCACACAGGGTCTGTAAGTGGTTCGTGGGCGATGGGTGGGAGCAGCAAGAGAAGGGAGCTTTTCCATCCCGTGCTTTTTCATTTAGCAGAGCAAACATGGGGCTGGCGCACTTATGTTGTGAAGCTCTCAAGATGATAACTGAAGTAACTTAATTAGCTTTGCTACTTAATATAGATTGTAGAGCCATATGCTCAGTGTACAGTCCATTAAGTACCGAAGCAAACTGAACTTCGCCTTGTAGGCTTAAATGTAGATTTCTGTTTTAGAGAGATGACTGGCAAAATAGATGGATGTGGAATAAAAGCTGCTGGCTCCGATGAGGAAATCTTTCAGTAATCTAAAGAATGGGAGAAGAGGTAATGGCAGCAGTAGTGAGTGGGTGGAGTAGTGAGCGGGGATTCGTGCTGCTCAGTCTTGAAGGTGATCTCTAACTTTGTGTTGGAGTGACTCTGACTGGGGTTTATTAAGGAAACATCAAGTGAAAGCCAGCAAAGGGTAAAGTGAATGCCATGTCCACTTGACATCTGTATTTGAAAAGGAGTCTTAAGGTAAATTCAACATGTTTTTAAGTAGTTGCTCCCTATTTTCCAAAAAGGTGCTGAAAATAAAAGTCCCCATTGACTGTTGACTCCCTCCTGACAAATGCCACTTTGACAAGCATTGGGTCACTTTGTATTGAGGCCCCTTGCGTTGCTTTAAGGATAACGGTAGCTGTCCTGCAGATGAGACAAAAAGAAGACTGAAATCACTCTTAACAACCATCAGTCCACACTTTCTTTTAAAGAGAAAGTCACTTGGCTCTTTCTAGATTTCACCAGACTTACTAAGCTAATTGTTTCATAGACATAGTTGAAGTGGCATGTAGTGGAAAGTGAGCTTTTCCTACTTCAACAGATCCCTTAAAAGCAGCCACTGGCTAAGGGGACAACTGAGGGGAGAGCATTGCTTTGGCATGTGGATCACCAGGGTTGGGGCAAGGCCAGCAGGTCAGGGGTAGAGTGTTTGCCTCCAGCCTTCAGGTGTCTTCCATGCATTATCAAGTGATCATCATAGCACACACACAGTTCTAGGAAAACATGAGCAAGCATGAGCAAATAGTATATCATTTAATTTTAGACTCTCTTTGGTTGGTTTTCAGAGATGGGGTTTCTCTGTGTAGCCCTTGGTTGTCTATAGATTAGGCTGGCCTCAAACTCCGAGATCCTACCATCTCTGCTTCCTGAGTGCTGTGATTAGAGACATGTACTACCATGCCTGTCTACTACTAGGGGGTTTTGTTTTGTTTTTGTTTTTGATTTCTTGAGGCAAATTTTCATTAAGTAGCCCAACTGATCCTTTTGCTTCAGCCTCCCAAGTGCTGGAATTACAGGCATGTGCAGTGATACTCTGCGTACAATCTTAAATGAACCGCTTACAGAGATCTGGTTTTCTTATACTGTAGCTACTTAACTGTGACAGTAAACTCCTATTAGCAGATGTATGTGGTTGTAGCTCTACGTTTTTGCTAGAGATTGCCAAATGTGGCATTGTAAGCATCCTCATACATTTATCTTTATACACATGTTCCTGTGATACACTTTTCAAAGCTCATTTTATATGTATGTGTGCATGCACTTGCCATCACCATGAGTATGCAAGCTAGAAAACAACTTGCAGGAGTTGGTTCTGTCCACTGTCTGGGTTCCAGGAGTTGAAATCAAGTCCACCAAACTTAGCAGCCAGTCCTGAGCCATCTTATGGCCTATGACATTTAATTTTTACAAAAATAATTGCCAAGAAATCATGGCAAATACCAGGTTGGTTTTTATTCCCTCCCTCCTATACCTCTCCCCCTTTGTATTTGTGTGTGCCCAAACCTGAGGTCAACTTCAGGTGTCTATCTTCACCTTATTTTTGAGACAAGAGTGTCTCGTTGACCCTGAAGCTCACCTACTGGCTGGCTCCAGGAGCTACCAGTGTTCACCCTACCACCACATTACCTCAGGGCTGGAGCTGCTGCTGCTGTGCTACCACACTGCGTTCTTAGGTCTTCATGCTTACATGGCTGGCACTGTACTGAGTCATGTTCCCCAGTCCTCCACATTGCCTTTCCAAAAGGCTCTAACAGTTTGTGCTTATCAATTTCATTGGTAATGAAAATCACACACAAATAAAACATAACCATTTTGTTGAGCATATTTCTCAAAGTTTCTTGAATTAAAAAGTTCCCATATGAACATCAATTCTAGATGTAGGTGCTAGCTAATTTTTTCCTCATGTGACATCTCTACACAGCTGTGTTTCATTGGGAGAACAACATGTAACTTAGTAACTTGTGTCAGTTTACTGAGTATTTTGGCATTGTCCAGAACCTCTTCCTCACCAGAGCAGTGACACCTGAAGTCTTGGTCCTGTTCTGCAAACACTATGCTGTCTTTGAATCCCCAGCCCTGGACAGTTCTCATCCCTCTACGTCCAAGGCGCTCAGCTCCTTCATCCCTTTCCGTGTATTATCATAGTTCTGATTCCCATCTTAACCCTGTTCTTGCATATAGGGATCCTACTTGTATTTAAGAACAGCCTCCATCTTGGAATCATTGCAACTCTTTACTCCTAGGGAACAGTGCTGGAAAAAATGGTCTCAAATCTTAATTGAGTATGCTTCTTCTCTGACATATCTCTTTCTAACTGCTTCTCCAGATTCTCACTGTCATAGTCAAGACCCTTACACCCCACTTGCACATTAGCATTAGCATCACTCATGTTGCCTCATCTCCAGCAGCTTGCTTTTCTTCAAAGACCAGTCCTGAATCTTCTAACTTCACATGTCTACTAGAACCATGTCCATCTTTGTTAACTCATCCTGTCCTCCTTCCCTGCCACCTTCTGCCGCAGGAAGTCAACAAATGGTGATTCCTTGTTGATTAGGGGTCTTGTCGAGTCCACACACACACATGAACCCTTTTTTAAAAAAAAAGAAAAAAGAAAGCGTTTGTGAGCTAGAGAGGTGACTCAATGGTTAAGAGTACTGGTTGCTCTTCTGAGATTCTGGTTCAGCCTCCAGCATGTCCAACATGGTAGCTCACACCTGTCTGTTACTCCAGTTCCAGAGCATATGTGCAGGCAAAACACAGTGCACATTAAATAAAAATAAAAATTGTAAAAATTAAAAAGAAAAAAGTGAATAGAGGCATCTGCCTTTGTGAGGACTGAGCCTGGGGCCGTGTGCCCACCCGAGTGCCCGAGAAGCCTTCTGCCGTGAGCCTCATCCTCAGCCCCACTTCCAGCCTTCACCGAGACAATTCTCTGCTGTTGCACTGTTGTGCTTCTTGTTAACCTCTCCATTCTGGGTGAGCCTGGCTCCTAATCCCACTGTGCCTCTGACTGCTCCATTCTTCTTGGTAATGTTTGTCAGTCCCACTTCGGTTTCTACTGTTACCATCTACTTGTTTCCTCACTAGTGTGTTCTCAGGGTTTTGTAATTATATAACACACTGAAAATTTTGTTCCATCTTGGAAGTATTCATTGCCACAAAAAACAACCCCTTTATATATCAATCCATTGTATTTGGGTCCAGAATTGTCCATACAATTATCTCTTGGGCATCTCTGCTCCACTTTGAATTTCTTTGAAATTTCTCTCTTAACCTCTTGGGTTTTTTTTTTTTTTTTTATTTCATAATTGAATATGTGCAGGTGTTTTTCCTGCATGTAAGTTTGTACACACAGAAAGAGGCTAGAGGGTGGCAGGTCCCCTGAGCTAAAATAGGTTGTGAGCTGCCACGTGTGTGCTAGAAATCAAACCTAGGTCTTCCAGAGAGCAGCTGCTGAACCATCTCTCTAGCCTCTTTCTTTTTTGGAGACAGTTTCATGTAGCCCAGGTGGCCTTGAATTTAATAAATATATTGTCCACAATGACCTTGACATGCCTCCACCTCCCAAGTACTGAGTTACAGTTGTGTACCACCATACCGAATTTATGTGGTGCTAAGGGTTAAACCCAGGGCTTTGTGCTACTTTGCAAACAAAACCAAAAAAAACCCCTAAATTCATCATCTTTCCCAGCATGCCCGCTCCAGACTTCATTTGAACTCCTGGGCTCTTGATACAAAGTTGCACGCAAATCAGGAGATCTGGGAGTCGGGGTCAGCTACTTGTCCTTCCTCGTTCCGTGTGGTGCTCTCCTCCTGTGCTCTGACTGGGACACGCTGCTGCACAGTTGTCCTGTGGCGCTCGCTCACTTTCAGCAGGTTTCCAGGGCTTTTGCACTTACTTTCATGAAAATGTTCAAAACAGGTTATTTGCTTTTTGTATTTTACTTTGGTTTTGTTAGAGATCGTCTCACAGTGTGGCACTGATTGGCCTGAACTTACCATCTCAGCCTCTCTGGTATAGGATTAAAGGCACTCACCACCGTGCCCCCATGCATTTTGCTTTGAGAGAGCATCTTGCTGTGTTGCCCATATTTGTCTCAAACTCAGAATCTATCCAACTCAACTTTTCCTAATGCTGAGATTGTGGATGTGCGACTCCCTCCATGTCTTTAACTTTCTACTACATCACTTAAAGCGTGGTCTGATACATTTACGTGGTAAAAGGGGAAAAAGCTTAGGGAAAGGCTAGTTCTATATCCCACGTGACTCCCAGATCTGACTTAGGTTGAGTGTTCCCCTTCTAAAGGATGTGTGAATTAAGTCAGGCATGTGGCTCATGCTTGTAGCTGTAGTACTTGGGAGGCCAAGCCTGGGGAACATAGTGAAACTGTATTTTTTAAAAAACAGGAAAGCTTATGTTGGGGCACATGCCCATAATCTCCACACTGGAGAGGCAAAGGCACATTCAGAAGAATGACCATAAGAGTTTGTGGGCAGCTGGTATATATGACAAGCACACACTCACACTCAAAAGTGAGTATGAGCTGGGTGTGAGGTACATTAACCTTTAATCCCAGTACTTAGAGGCAGGAGGATCTCTGGATTGGAGATCAGCTTGCTCTACATACCAAGTTATAGGACAGCCAGAGCTACGTAAGAAAGACTCTGTCTAAGAAAGGAAAAAAAAAAAAAGATGTTAAAGTTGTCTGGTATGCCTCAGTGGTAAGTCATCTTCCCGCCATACACACAAGCTGTGGTTCAATCCCCAACACTGCAAAAGAAAAAAAAAAAAATTAAAAAAAAGGGTGAGCTCATATTTGCTTTTGCTAAATGTTCTTAATTTGTCAATGTATTTTTTTCTTACAATAGGTGAAAAACCTTTTGAATGTTCAAATTGTCACGAGCGGTTTGCTAGAAATAGCACTCTGAAATGTCACCTCACTGCATGCCAGACTGGAGTAGGAGCAAAAAAGGGAAGGAAGAAGCTTTATGAATGCCAGGTATGTGTGGGTATATTTTGTATTTACAAGAAGAACTGAACTACAGTCATTAGAAGTGCAGAGTAAATAAAATGGGGTTTGACTGAGAAGTTTTTGACAAGACATTACTGTAAAAAGCAGTATGTGTTCGGTAGAAACCACCTCTGGAATTTTGAAATCTGATCTTTTCCTGAGTTTGTGAAACCCAGTAGAATCTTCTCGTGACACTGGACAGTAGCAAGCCTCGGCTCCTAGATAACCGTGCTCACAGTACTAAACAAAACCGATACTCTCCTAGATAACCGTGCTCACAGTACTAAACAAAACCGGTACTCTCCTAGATAACCGTGTTCACAGTACTAAACAAAACCGATACTCTCCTAGATAACCGTGCTCACAGTACTAAACAAAACCGATACTCTCCTAGATAACCGTGCTCACAGTACTAAAAAAAACCGATACTCTCGTTACAGTAGCCCCAGAAAGCCATGAACATGGGCCAAAACAAAATTGTGAATTCCTTCAACATCGAGGCATTGAGGGTTTATTTATTTATATTTTAACTTGTACAGCTCTTGAATGTGAACTTTGGAGATGACAGTGTCCTGTTGCAATATCAAAGGTTTGGACATGCCTTCCTTTCCTGTAGTGTAGATAGGTTAGGTGCGGTAAATGCCCTTTGGACACAACATGGCAGTGGTGTATCAGCATCTCAAGCAAGCTAGAGCCTTAGAAAGACTTGGAAATAAATGTTTTATATGGGTTATCAGCAGCCCAAGATGATCAATATTGATATAAAACTGTATTAAACAGAAGTACAGGTTAGGTGGTTTTCCACCTCTCTCTCTCTTTCTCTCTCTCTCTCTTCTTTCTTTCTCTCTCTCTCTCTTTCTTTCTCTCTTTCTTTCTTTCTTTCTTTCTTTCTTTCTGTCTGTCTGTCTGTCTGTCTGTCTGTCTGTCTGTCATATCCCAGGCTGGCTCTTGAACGGACTTTGTAGCTGAAGATGACCTTGAATTATGATTTTTGTCCTGTCTCTATCTCCCAAATGCTGAGGCATGCACCACCACACCTGGTGTAGGGGAACAATACCAACGGGTGTTTGTTTGTATTTATTTACTAATGGCTGTGCATGTGTGCATGAGTCAGAGGACACTTTGTACGAGTTTGTTCTTTTTTCACTCTGTGGGTTTTCAGGATTGAGCTCAGGGATTGTGCCTGAACTTGGGGCAAGTGCTGCCTTTACCTGTTAAGCCATCTCACCCGCCCACAATTATTTTTAACCATAGGAACAATCGTTGGTTTCTGGGAGAGGGGCAGAGAAGGCAGAAAAGATATAACTGGGTTTTCCATGATTGGTATATTTTTTTTGTCCCAAATAGTGTAATGGGTTTAAATCTTGAAACTGGGATAAGCTATGATATTGTTGTTACTTTATATTTGATACTTAACAGGAGCAGTGCTGGAGCATCCTCAGAATCTAGTCAGTTGTTCGGTTATGGACAGAAAGATCAAATGAAACCAAGTGTGCGAAATAGCTTTGCACTAGGTACCTTGGAAACTATAGTTAAAGTGGTTATGTAATAACTACCAACGTGCATGGTAGTGTTCTGTGCTTGGTTGATTGGTTTGTTTCCTTCCTGGTATTGGGGATTAAACACAGAGCCCCCAAATGCTAGGCAGATACTCTTACCACTAAGTTATACTTTCAACCTGTACTAGTGTATTCTTTGTGGGGGTTTCTTCGTTGGTGGTTTTTGTTTTATTTTGTTGTCCTGTTTGTTGACACTTAGGATTAGAACCAGTATAGGGCCTTGTGATTGCTAGGCAGATACTACTGAGCTAACCTCAACCCGTCAGTATATTTTATGGGGAATAAGTGTATTCACATTTACTTCAATATGATTATAATTATTAACATAATGTATTTGGTGATTTCAGGTCTGTAACAGTGTATTTAACAGCTGGGACCAGTTCAAAGATCACTTGGTAATACACACTGGAGATAAACCCAACCATTGTACTCTGTGTGATTTGTGGTTTATGCAAGGAAATGAATTACGGAGGCATCTTAGTGATGCTCACAATATTTCAGAGCGTATAGTAACTGAAGAAGTCCTTTCAGTAGAAACACATTTACAGACGGAGCCAGTGACATCGATGACTATTATAGAACAAGTTGGGAAGGTGCATGTGTTACCACTGCTTCAGGTCCAAGTGGATTCCGCACAAGTAACTGTGGAACAAGTTCATCCAGATCTGCTCCAGGACAGCCAAGTGCATGATTCACAAGTGAGCGGGCTTCCAGAGCAGGTCCAAGTGAGTTATCTGGAAGTGGGCCGAATTCAGACTGAAGAAGGTACTGAAGTACATGTTGAAGAGCTTCACGTTGAACGGGTAAATCAGATGCCGGTTGAAGTACAGACTGAGCTTCTAGAAGCTGACTTGGATCAAATGACCCCTGAAATCATGAGCCAAGAGGAGAGCGAGCCTAGCCATGCAGATGCTGCCATGGAAGAACACGAAGATGCTGAGGGGTTAGAGACCAAACCAAGCGAGTATTCCCAAGCAAAAAAAGCAGAGAATGACAGGACATCTATGCCGGTTTTAGAATGAAATAACAGTTATATTTTTAAATTTACATTTGGGGTAAACTGATGGGCAGTGTGACCTTAAGCTATCAAATAAGTGGACCAAAGTTAAACTATTTCTGTTGTGCTGAACTGTTTCTATGAAAACAGGCTGATGTCCTTCCAGTTAATGCCACAGAGTGGGAATATTCCTCATAATGAGTGGGAGCTTTGAGAAGTATATTTCTGGTAACTTAAATGAATTATATTCTTATTATATAGTTGGGTACGAATGCATCTGTTTTCATTGTGGTGAGGGTCTCCGTATCCTCTTCCCCAGGTCATGTCTTTCCTTTAATTCTTTGCATATTATAAAATCATACTTAAAACCATTAGAATACAAACATTTGTATTCTGATGCATGTTAAAAGTTGAGTAGGCAACACAAGCCTGCATGAGGGAAGTGCATTGTTACTGTGCAGTTAATAGTTGGGGGCTGGCTTTATTTTGAACAACATTCTTGGCTATCCAGTGGCTACAAATGCTGTCCCCACAACAGAAACGGTGGTGGCAGAATTTCTAGAATGTTTAAAAAAAAAAAACAAAAAAAAAAACCACCCTGTGCCTTTTCAAAACCAACAAAACTTTAGAAAAACATCTCTGGTTCTTTAAAAGTTTGTGTTTTAAAGAGCAGCGTAAAGTGCTCTGGTACTTGGTATTTTTTGTTAAAATGACAACTACCAATTCTTTTTCCTTTAAGTTACATTGAAAATTTTTCATTTAACGGCAGCTGAAGGGCCATTTTCAATTGGAAAAGTTCACTTCCATCTGTGGTAAACTTTATTTTGATGAGAAGTTGCACTAGTATTTTACCACCAGATGGAAAAAATATTAGGTGAGCATCATTTTAAAATTAATGTATTTAAAATAAAGTACAGAGGAAAAGTATGTATATAATATATCAGGCTTTTGTTTTGAGTGGAATCTTTTCCCCCAATCCTTAATGTAAAGATTTTGTGCTATAACTTTTAAAGCCATACAAATAAGAGTGCTAAACTGTGGACTTAAAAGTAGTTGTGTAAATATTTTTAATCAGTATTACTTGGAAAATAAAAATAACCGCATAAAATCAATATTGCTATTTTCTTTACCTGTTAAATACTGGGAGATAATTTACGTTTTAAAGTAAACTTTAAAATTATGTGTTCACGACTCTTTTTAATGTTATTTTATGTGTGTGGGTGTTTTGCTTGTATGCATGTCTGTTCACCATGTGCGTGCCTGATGCCCCCTCCCAAAACCCAGAAGATGGTTAGAGTTGGTTGTGAGCTGCCATATGGGTGCTGAGAATCAGACCTAGGTCCCCAGAAAGAGCAGCAGTGCTCTTAACTGCTGAGCCATCTCCAGCCCTCTTACATTTTCTTAATTATCAATTTGGAGATACTTCATGCATTTTTGTGACTGTGGTAAACAGGGCTCATTAATTAATTAAGATACAAGATTGTTAATACATACGTCCTAACCCAAGAGCTAGCTAAAAAGGCCAAGACACAAGTTACTTGTATTTTGTAAATATTATTGGCAAAAAAATTGGAAGTGGTATTTTTTTAGAAGTGCCTATTTATTTTAAACATGTTTTTCCAATTGTTTTTAAAGAGATCAGATCAAGCAATACTTTTGGTAATTGTGGTATTGAATGGTAACAACACATAGTTTTATATCACTCAGTTTGTTAATATTAAGATCAGGCTTACAAAGTGTTCATCACTAGACCACATTTTATATGTTGAGTAAACCAACAACAAATTAGACCTAAATGTAAAGTCCTCACTTTTTTTTTTTGAGACAGGGTTTCTCTGTATATCCTTAGCTGTCCTGGAACTCACTCTGTAGACCAGGCTGGCCTCGAACTCAGCTTGCCTCTGCCTCCCAAGTGCTGAAGTCCTCACTTATAAAAGTGGGTTTTAATTTATATTTAGCATGTGTTGTCTTCAGTGAAAAGGTGGGCATTGAGGAGCTCACTTGAAACTAGTTTTATAACTGATGTGGAAAAATGGGAGGGAGGGAGGAGAGCCTTTGAAGGCCCTGTGTTGATTACACTTGGAGAAGGAGACCCAAGCGAAATGTATTTCATGTGCAGTGTGCTGAAGTGTGCTGTAACAAAACTTTTCATAAAGGATTCAAATGAGAATCAGCGCCAGACTAAAGGCCTAGAAGTATGTTTTGCTCTAATCAGCTAGTCAGAGCATAGAGGACATCTAACTACTGTGTGCTGTAGACAGTCCCTCCTCCACGGTAAGTGCAAAGGCAGCATATTTCTTCTTGATGGTAGTGAGATGTGATTTAGCTGAATTAACCTCTACCTTGGTAATTCTACCAAAATGTGACCTGGGAATGGAAAGATTGATTGTAATGATAGCTGTCAGTCATGAATCACCTATGTATATACATATTTCTTCTTGATGGTAGTGAGATGTGATTTAGCTGAATTAACCTCTACCTTGGTAATTCTACCAAAATGACCTGGGAATGGAAAGTTTGATTGTAATGATAGCTGTCAGTCATGAATCACCTATGTATATACATCCACACACACTTAAGCCACAGGGACCGGGTGAGAGAATGGCTGGAGCTAGTTATGTACGTCATTAAGTAGTTACCTCTACTTCAGACTGTACAAAGCATAGAGAAATGCTCATTTTCTTTCTGGTGTCCACTCCAGCTTTTCATGGGGCTGGGAGTAGAGGAGATAAGAGATCAGTTAAGCTGTCAAGTGACCTCACTTCCTTGCCCTGAGGTTGTGCAGTCTGTGTGTGTGTGTGTGTGTGTGTGTGTGTGTGTGTGTGTGTACTCCCATTTGTGAATCTCCCTTTTACTGGCATTCCAGATTGTAAGAAAACTGCACTTTAATCACACGTCACTCCCAAAGATTTTAATTTACATAACCCAGGATATCTGGTAGTTGTTAGATTAGATTACTTCAGATGTGTAAGATGATGCCTTTATTGGAGAAAAGTAAGTCATCTGTCTAAACAAGTTTATGGGAACTACATCAAGAAGTTAAAGCTGTTTGTTACTGACAAGGAAGAAGGGGAAGTATACCTGGGATGACAGACCACTCGGAGTGTAGCATGCCTGCCTGTGGCCCTGCTCACTTCCTCTACACTTGAACCTCAGGCTTCTAAAGTGGCGCTGGATGGGGAAGAGAATTGCTCCCATCTTGTCAGGGTGCAGCCTTTATCTCTGGAGCACTGGCCTTTGAATGGTGAGCAGGCAGGTGAGTTCAGTAACGTTCAGGCAATAATTGCCTAGCAGTTACCAGAATCTTGTTACAAGCACCTTGTTAGGTTCCACATCCAGACTTGAATATTCTTTTGGTCTGGGTTAGTGCCTGGGAGTTGGAATTACTAAACTGAGTTCCCGGATAATGGCTATCATTGGCTGTTGGGTCTGGGATCATTTGGTGAACAACTGACATAAGTGACAAAGGACTTATAGGAAGCACTTGGTTAGCCGTGTGTGTGTGTGTGTGTGTGTGTGTGTGTGTGTGTGTGTGTGTGTGTGTGTGTTGGGGATGATCTTTTTTTTCAATACTGGGGACCAAACCCAGAGCCTTGACTGCTACAGAGATGTTTTACTAACTGAGCTGTGTCTTCAGCCCAGGAGTGTCTGAGAGGCTTTTTCCACCTGCTCCTACAGATTGTTCATGGTAGCTTTTGATTGTAGTGACCAGACCAAGACAGTCACAAACATTCAGATCAAGCAAGAACATTATATGTTGTCTCAGCTGTTCTCTTATGTTTCGAAAGGCAAATGCCACAAAGATGGGAAATGTTAGAGAGCAACATTAAAAACTAAAAAAAAAAAAAAAAAAAAGCCAGGCGTGGTAGTGCACACCTTTAATCCCAGCACTCCGGAGGCGGAGGCAGGCGGATTTCTGAATTCGAGGCTAGCCTGGTCTACAAAGTGGGTTTCAGGACAGCCAGGGGCTACACAGAGAAACCCTGTCTTGAAAAACAAAAAAAAACAAAAAACAAAAAAACACACTAGTTAATTCACATGCATGCAGTAGACACAAAATGTTAACTCAGACCTGTCAAGAACTAAATGTCAGTGTATGGATTTTCTTAAAGTATAGCTGATCGCGGGGCAGTGGTGGCACACGCCTTTAATCCCAGCACTTGGGAGGCAGAGGCAGGCAGATTTCTGAGTTCGAGGCCAACTTGGTCTACAGAGTGAGTTCCAGGACAGCCAGGACTGCACAGAGAAACCCTGTCTCGGGGGGAAAAAAAAAAAAAGTATAGCTGATCGTTACCTCTGGTGTGTGCGCCTGGTGACTATCTGTATTAGACAAGTAACTTGTGTGAAGCTGTAATTAAGGAATGCTATGGATGGAGTAATAAATTGAGAGCCAATAGTTCAAATGAGGCAGTGCTTATTGAGAATAAAACCAAGCAAAATTAACTACATAATAGGTTCTTTTGCTAAGCTTCATTGGGTCTAATCTAGAGCCTCTTCCTGCTCTTCATTATTCAGGAGTAAATAATAGTCAATGTCATTTATAAGAAAGTATCACACAAATGATAAATGGGTTGGGCAGGTTTAGGGAAAAGCTAACAGTTCTAATTCTTGTTGGCCAGAATATAGAAAAGTGCTCTGATTCTGTCCTGACCAAAGGCAGGAATACAGAGGAGCTCTTGTTTCTTGTTATCTCCCCTTTTAAATGAGCTCCTCCTGGGAGCCATACTTGAGTGTCCAGCCCTTCTGGGGAACAGCTTTGGAACTGGATCTCTGGATTTCGTGCTGAAAATTGATTATACTGTTTCTCAGTTTCTGCCTGTCCCTTAAAGGATTTTTTTGGGGGGAGGTGGGGTTGAGACAGGGTTTCTCTATGTAGATTTTAAGGTCTCCGCTTTTGACAGAACATCAGGTAGCTAGAGGCCATTTAGGATAAACCTCCCCACAGTCCTCTCAGCAAACGTTAGGTAGGAAAACATAATTACCCCTTCTTGGGCTTCCTGGAAAATGGAGTACCTCTGGACCTGTTAGGAAACATGACCTTTCTCTAAAGGAGAGAGATTGTTATTTCCTCTCTTCCGTGTTAATCAGGGTGGACCTGTCAGTCACATGTCCAGAGGTTCAACCCAAGGAGAATTGACTCACCCAAAATCTCTGAAGATGTGGGAGGAATAATTATCCTGTTTCCCCTTATTGATACACTTTTGGGCACTGCCCAGAAGCTTAAGTGTGCTCTTCCTGACATTCTGAGCTTACTCTCCTTTATTGGAGGCCAGCTCTCTACTAAGGAGCTGCTTGCCAGCCTTCCATTGCTAACCATGCCAGATTTCCCAGACTGAACTCCGAAGACACGGCTTCTCTTTCTCTTTCCCATCTCTCTTCTAGCAGCTGCCTAGAATTTCAAATTGAAATACACTGATTGGTATATTTGACTTCTTATTGAAGAAAAGCTTGAGAGGCTGGGAATACAAGCAGCCGCGATGGGGCGCTTGCCTGCTATGCTGAAGGGCCCTGAGTTCAGTCCCCCAGCCCTGAAATGGAGACATAATTTAGTAAGAAATTTTATTGTTAAATATTTCTTAAAGCTAAATATCAGGACAGCTCAAGTAAACACCTGGGGGCTGGAGATTACGCAACAGGTGAAGTGTTGCTCAAGGTCCCAAGTGTAGATTCCCACCTTCCGTACAAAAAGCCAGGCCTGGTGGCCCATTCCTGCCCTCTTGGGGAGATAGACAGGAGGACCCTAGGATCGTACCTAGTCAGCCATTCTAGTGGAACGACCAGAGCTCCAGAATCAGTGAGAACCCCCTATCTCAATAAGGTGAAGAAGGATTGAGACCATCCAACATTGATTTACAATTCCTCATAGGCATGTGTATGTACCCCACCCCTCACAGATCACTCTGGAAATAAAAGAATACCTACGAATATCAGGATTAAACAGGCTAGTGGTCCCCCCTTAGCCACTGACATACATCCTCTTTCTTTTTGCTGTTGTTGAATTACACTTGCTAAAGTAAAAATCATGTGATTCAGAATGAGAAAAAAATTAAAAGCACCCCAGTCATAAATAGCATTAGGTGAAAAGCATTCCAGGTGTCTCTGGGAGAGGGAGGAAGGAGAAGGGAGAGTGAAAGGGAGAACTTTGTGAAAACAGGATTGCTGCAATTATTTTCATTCTTTCAGCTTAATTTTTTGCTTGGCTTTGGCTGTGATAAAAGCAAAAATGGGCTGGCAAGATGGCTCAGCCAATTCACCTGAGTTCAGCCCTTAAGAACTACTTCTAGTCAATGAAGAGAATTGACTTCTGCAAGCTACCCCTTGACTTCCATAGGCATAACCCTTGCTCCCCCAAATAAGGAAAATAAACAATTCTTAAAGTTATAATAAAGTTAGAACAAAATTATGATCATCTTCAGATAAATGCTTCATTACTACAGAAATACTAGTGTGGGGGGTGGGAAGGGGGGTGTTGGGTTTTTGAGATAAGGGCCCCTCTATGTAGTCCTGGCTGGCCTGAAACTTGCTATGTAGACCAAGCTTTCAAGACTTGAGATCTGCCTGCCCCTGCCTTCTGAGTGTCGGGAGTAAAGTTGTGCAACACCATGCCTGGCCCAGTATTATTAGTTCTTAAAAGGTTCTTGTAAAGTTAAAGAACAAATGGCATTGCTAAGCACTAATTGTTAGGAAAACGTGGTTCCGTTTTAAAGCTCTCCCTTCTGAGAAAGTGGAGAAGTAGGCGTCTGGACGCTTCATTCCCAGGCTTGGTTATGTTGCCATTCTCAAAGGAACAGAGGCTGTAGGGTTGGACAGTGGGTTAGATTAGCTATGACTCAAGTGATAATCAGAGGAGAAAGTACATGTGAAGCAGTTAACGAGGATATCACACAAAGACAAAAATCTGCAGAGGACAGGAAAAGATCTGATACATATTATGCCCACTAGGAGATACTAGGGGCAGGGAGAGGAAACCTGGGATGTCATCTGAGAGACTAAATGTTCACGTGCCCCAACCCCCAGTGCATATATTGAAATCACAGTTCCTAGTTTGCTGGTATTAGGAGGGCCTCTGGGAAATAATTAGGTCATTAGAGTAGAGCTAATCTCGTTTGTGAGAGTAAAGCCATATGAGACTCCAGAACACTCTCTGGTCCTCCCTCTGCCGTGTTCAATGAGAAAGAAGTTGGTCGTCTGCAGCCCGTTAAATCACCATTTCCAGAACTTAACCATGTTGACACCCTTAGTTCAGACTTCTGACTGTAGAGCTACTATCACCAAAGAGAGAATGGGGAAGGAAGACTAGAGGCGGAAACGTCCAGTATGGCTGCATCCTGGCTAACTTAATAACGGGAAAATGAGAGGAGAATGGCCCCATTTTGCCCTTGAATGGCGAGTGTACAAACAAGCAGAAGGAATTCTGAATATACCTCAATCCCAAACTCTTCAGACACTGGTGAAAGTAGATCACTTAGCCATTGACCCCCATCCCCCAACTTCCCAGGCCTTCTGGCCAGGTTGACACATTGTTGCTAGAAACATCTCATTAGTTCTCTCCAAAACTCCAAGATTGGGGCAGGGACGGGGGTGGGGGGGGTGGGGGTGGTGGTGAAGCTAAGAAATGTTTGATGTTGTGGCTGGCCAGCACTGACTGCTCTTCCGAAGGTCCTGAGTTCAAATCCCAGCAACCACATGGTGACTCACAACCACCTGTAATGAGATCTGACACCCTCTTCTGGTGCCTCTGAAGTCAGCTACAGTGTACTCATGTATAATAATAAATAAATCTTTGGGCCAGAGCAACCGAAGTTTCCCGGAGTGAGCGGGTTTGACTGGAGGGAGCAGAGGTCCTAAAAATTCAATTCCCAACAACCACATGAAGGCTCATTTGTACAGCTACAGTGTAAAGTGTACTCACACACATAAAATAATAAATCTTTTTTTAAAAAAGATTTACTTCTCCTAGATTGTTAAGAAGAAGGAGGAGGAGGAGGAGGAGGAGGAGGAAGAAGAGGAAGAGGAAGAGGAAGAAGAAGAAGAAGAAGAAGAAGAAGAAGAAGAAGAAGAAGAAGAAGAAGAAGAANGGATGGTTGTGAGCCACCATGTGGATGCTGGGATTTGAAGTTATCACCTTCGGAAGAGCAGTCGGGTGCTCTTACCCGCTGAGCCATCTCACCAGCCCCAGCATTATTTCTTAAAGGCCCAAGTGTCTCATACATTAACATCATGTTCAAGCTGACAGAGGGAAGTGAAGGGTTAGAAACCTTATTTCATTGAGCTTTCCAGGAAACATGGGCCTGCCTACACTGATGACAGGGCCTTTGATTCATGTGCTCTTTTGAAAAATATTTTTGTAGAAAACAGTTTTTTATTAAGTATATGCATGCCCTTGTAGAAAAAGAAGACTCCTTCGAGGGATTAAGGAGACTTGGAGGTCACCGGCACCCGCCCCCGCAGTGAGCTGCATTTCCAGACACAGATTGGTAGTTTCTCTTCCCAACTTTGGCTCACTCAACGTGCGCAAGATGTTCCTTACACTCAGGAGTTTTCTTAAAGGCTGGGTGGGTGTGCTAACACATATCTATAATTCCAAATATGGGGGAGACTGAGGCTGGAGGACAGCCTTGAGTTCCAGTCCAGTCTGTAATATTACACATCAAGATTGTCTTTTTTTTTTTAAGTCAGAGCTCTGCATAGAATATTGTACTGTAATCTACTATTGAGTGGACTTTTGTAGGAGAAAAAAAAATGTTTCAAGTGGAGGAAATCAAATGTATTCCACTCTTCTATGGCTGAGGAGTCCCAGAGTGCCAAGGGTCTGATTTGGAAGGAGGAGAATCTATCCTAGTGGTTCCCAACCTGGGTGGCCTACGACCATTGGAACACACAGATATTTTCACATCATGATTCATAGAAGTAGCAAAATTACAGTTAAGAAGTACCAATGAAATAGTTTTATGTTTGGGGGTCACCACAGCCTGAGAGACTGCGTTAAAGGGTTGCAGCATTAGGAAGGTTGACAGTCCGATGCTCTAGCATGTGACAACTTAAAAGTGAGAATGCAAGAGGCTGGCGGGGTGGGGCCTGGGAAGAACACTTGCTAAGCAATCGATGACCTATGTTTCCTTTGCTCTGCTGGGGCATGGAGTGTGAGGTTTGCCACTGTAGCTGTATGTCTGCCCTGGGATTTGACGGTCTAGATTTCTATATAATTTTCCTATAGAATTTTATCCTATGTACTGTCTGTCATGTTTCAAGACTCAAAGGGCCTTTTTAATCTTTTTTTTTTAATGTGATGTTTTTGCTTTCATTTTGTTATAGAAAGAAAATAGGCTAGTGGTGTGCACTACTTTGTTTGTTTGTTTGTTTGTTGTTTATAGATGGAGAATCCTTCTTATGGACTGCTGGTGTTAGGGAAGCAGTCCTGTCAGTCCCTGGCCTTCCCTGCACGTGTTTCCCTGCATGGAGCTGTCCAAGGTTTTCAGTCTTGCCCTTTACTGTTCCTGACCCCTTTAAGGAACATGCAGGAGGCCGCAGCAAAGAAAGGTCTGAGTATGTCTGGAGTCCCAATGCTTAGGTTCCAGTCCCAGCCCCAGCGTTCCACAGGTTGGGAACCTTAACTGAAGCCTATATCTGTCTTTGCTTCAGTTTCCTTATCTACTAAAGCAGGGATGATAGCAGAACTACTCACATGGCCGTGAAGAGTTAGTCTTTGTAAAATTATTTAATATACACTGGCTGGCAAATAGAGAAAATAAATAAATAAAACAGACTCTTCTAGACCCCCAATTTCTGCCTCATAAAAATTTTAGATGTCTGTACTGGCTAGGTTTGTGTCAACTTGACACAGCTGGAATTATCACAGAAAAAGGAGTTTCAGTTGGGGAAATGCCTCCATGAGATCTAGCTGTGAGGCATTTTCTCAATTAGTGATCAAGGGCCCCTTGTGGGTGGGACCATCTCTGGGCTGGCAGTCTTGGGTTCTATAAGAGAGCAGGCTGAGCAAGCCAAGNCAAGGGAAGCAAGCCAGAAAGGAACATCCCTCCATGGCTTCTGCATCAGCTCCTGCTTCCTGCCCTGCTTGAGTTCCAGTCCTGACTTCCTTGGTGATGAACAGCAATGTGGAAGTGTAAGCCAAATAAACCCTTTCCTCCCCAACTTGCTTCTTGGTCATGATGTTTGTGCAGGAATAGAAACCCTGACTAAGACAATGTCGATTATGTTGATTTTTGTAATTTTCCCTGGCATCCAGGGATACACAGGGTGGGCCATAAGAGAAAGTGGACAAACTGCTCACAGAGGTGAACTTAGACTCCTAGGTCTGGCTCAGCCATTAAACTGTCTGTGACACTCCGAACTAGCTTTCCTCCTCTATTAAATAAAGCATGTTAACTCCAGGGATTATCTTCTATGTTCTGTGACATCTGTATCAAATTCCCTGCTCTACATTCAATGACTTGGCTTCCTAGATCGTAAACTAGAAAAAGAGCATTTAGCACCTACCACCAGCCAGGATATCACAGCAGAGAGTAGATAAGCAATAAGAGGGCCGCGACTAGGTGGCACCCTGAGAACTAGGCCTGCCATGTACAAGGGATCCAGGCAGAGGGAGACAGAAGCACTTCTGCAGAGCTTAAAAGCCTTGCTACTCACCCCGGAGGAACTGTCGCGCGGTGCTTTGCTGGAAGTCTCTGCTCTGTTGGAAGGATTACAGGATAGTGTCGCGGTCACTTAGAGAGAAGGAACAGCGCTCAGGGGCTGTTCCTGCAAGGTGTTAAGTTGACTCGCTTTCTCTGCTTCCCATCGTCACTCTAGGCCCAAACCCCCTCCCGGAAAGTCTGCAGTGGGTGTCCCCCTTGCCACACAACTACACACTCCCCTCTCTTCCGCTCCTCCCTCCTGGCTGCCATAGAAACCAGCCTGCCAGGTCCAGGCTGGCTTCCCGTCGCAGTGACCATCCAGTCTCCTTTCCCTGCTCCCCAGAGCCAGCCCCCCGCTCGGGATTGGTCCTGTTCAGGACGCTGCGAGGCACTGGGCTCTGGTGGCGGAGCCAGGCAGCGGGGTTTGCCACGGCCCTGTGGGTCAGATCTGCTGCCTGTCACAGTTCACAGCGCCGTAGGAGCGACCCAGACGTCTGCGCCCCGGGACACTCATGAGCCTGTGCCAGCGTCTGCCACTCTGCTCCTAGCCTGGCCGCGCATCGCGCTCCCCAGGCGGCCTCCGGACTGAGGTAAGCAGGGCTCGTCGCCAGCTCCTGGGTCACGCTAGCCTTGCTATCTCTGGGCTAGAAAGAAGCACTTCTCCGGGATCGAAAGGGAGAAAGGGAGACACGAATTCTGGCCCCGGTGGCGGTGAAGCGGGGTTAGGAGAAGGTTAAGTGCTCCTGGGGACGTCCACCGGGTCCATCAGCACTCTGCAGAAGGGGACATTGACACCAGAGCGCAGGCTCCGGCCCCTGTATGAGGTGCCCTGGTCTGGGCGCGTGTGTGCACCCCTCTGTGTGCACCGTGCTCTCACCCGTGTCTATCTATGCTCCCACACGTGAGCCAGAGGGCAGCCTAGCGTCTCGCATACCCGCACCGGTTCTCTGGACCACAAGAGGCAGGAGCTAGCCCAAATCCGTTAGTTTGTAACTAGGGCTGAGCACCTGTGTGACCTGGTTAGGAGCGGACGGACGTAACTTCTCACATCTGTGGCCCGAGGGAGAGGTGGTGTTGGCATGAACCATCAAAGACACCATACACCAGAATCCTCCCCTAGAGAAAGGTGATTCTTTGGGAAGACCCAACAAAGCAAGGGGGAGCCTCATTTCTCTTCCCAGGCACCTATCTAGGATTATTATGATGGGAGTAGAGGACCTGGAGATACAACCAGGAAGAGACTTCAACAGGGTCTTTAAAACTCTGCAAGTAGAACCCATTGGTTCCGAAGGAGAGGCCAAGAGATCGACTCTCCCCTTTCCCTCTCTTCCTCTTCTCTTCCCTCTACCTCTACCTCATCCTTACTCTCTCTCCCTTCCTTTTTCAGTTTCCCCCTTCCGGAGTGTAGTAGACAAGAGTGCTCTATGTTAAACACCCTCCACCCCCCCACCCCCACTCCCGCCAACACACACACACATTCCATTTCAAAATAAGGACAAATGAATCACATTCTAAGTGCTGCTCGCCGTGAAATTCAGACAAGTTTGGAAACTAAACAAATCACGTATGCACACTGGGGCCTGGGGTATCCAGATGGGAAACAATCAAACCCAGAGGAACAAAAATTTGTTCCAAGTTACGATTTCAAACGGGAATGTAAAATGGGTATTTGTTTATCGTAATAGGGATTAAAAAAATTCTTTTTGAAGATTTGTATACACAGTTTGCATCATCAGCATTCAGTGTGATTCACAGAAGCACTTCAGGAGATGGTTTTTGTTAGTGTTGCAAAAGCCCTTCTAATTTTGGTTGCCATGGTAACTAAAGAAGGCGCCCTGCACTTAAAGAGGCTGCCTGGCTGGAACCGAGAACTGTTCCTGAAGGGAACTCCTCTTGTCCCCTCCCGTCCCCACGGCAATAACAGAATTCATAAAAAGATATGTTTCTGTTCCTTAAAGTAGTTAAGCTCTAAGCCATGTTTTGGTGGGTTGTTTGTTTAAGTCCCCCCCCCCCCGAATTTTCAGTCTGTTCTTCAGACCTTTCCTCTCAGACAAATGAGAGTAAACATAGCGCCCTCCAGCAAGTCAAATGGCCACCAGTCCTGAGGGCTCAGCTCTCTTCCCACACTCACTGAACCAACAGAGGACAGAGGAGCTGTTTGATGTTCAAGGAATCCTGGCCTGGGACTAGACTGCCCTCTCTATTTAGTGGTTAAATTTGGAATTCTAATTAGCTTTCTAATTAGGAGCTGGAGGATGTAGGTGGGGGGCCTGGCAGAGGCTACTGGAGGGAAAGCTGAGCCCAGCTCTCCCCAGCTTGATGTTTGCTGGGCTGTTGAATGTGCTTAGAACAGCTCTCAAGCACTTATTTTTGAACTGACCGCTATTAGGTGGCAAACCTGGAAAAACCTTCAAGAAAGACCTTTTTCTCTTAGGGAGCAATGTGGCTGGGATTTTGAGTTGGAATATGTGCTTTTCCTTATTTAAGCTACATTTCAAATAAAGACAGGTCTGTAAGAGTCCAAATTTCCCAGTCATGACTACAAATAAGTTATAGAACTCTATGTTCTCATTTGGCTCTAGGGTTTTTGTTTAGAAAGCTTAATTTGGGACAAGCCGTGGTTCTACACTTTAAACATTTTTCTCAACAAGTGTTGGTGCCTTTAAAAATATAATTCTTCAACAACCACCATTTCTTTTATTTCTAGACATCAATCCCAAACATTGATGGCAGATGAATGGAAATTTCAAAAGCTTCTAGGCTTACCATATCAAAGGGGGAAACACAACGATTTTGTCTGAGTAAAGTTATGTTTTCAGCCACATACAGGGCTACATTTGGGGGAATCTTAAAAACTAAAATAGACTTCAACTTCAATCTGTATTTCTCTAGGATTAAAGAGCCTTCACTCATTGTCTGATTTTCTAGAATTTGCTATAAATCTCAGAAGAAAACATCCAAGTCACTTATAATAGTAATAGTGCACAGCTGGAATGAACTCTATTATAGTTGTGTTTTGTTTTGTTTTGGTTTGGTTTGGTTTGGTTTGGTTTGGTTTTTCGAAACAGGGTTTCTCTGTATAGCCCTGGCTGTCCTGGAACTCACTTTGTAGACCAGGCTAGCCTCGAACTCAGAAATCCGCCTGCCTCTGCCTCCCGAGTGCTGGGATTAAAGGCGTGTGCCACCACGCCTGGCTTCTATTATAGTTTTTAGATTACTTTGAATTGCTTCAAGGTCGGCTCAGCCACTGTAATGTCGGATATTTTTGACCACTTGCACAGGTGGGTAAGGTGCAGTCCAAAGTCAAATGATTTCAGCTAAGCAGCTGGAAAATTAAAACAAAAATCTAAGTCACTTGGAATGTTTAGGAAGGTGGTATCAGTGAAGACTTAGAGAAACAGGGTGAGAAAAGAGAGAAAGCAGGGGTGGGGGGGTGGGGGGGAAGATGGCAGTGAAAGAGTTTAGGACAGGGGAGGAGTAAAGTTGTGAGGCCGTGAGGAGAAAGCAGATTAAGACAAAGTGAAAGAAAGAGAACATTGAGGATAAAGGGGGTTACTGAGAAGGAAAGACACGTTGCATAACCAGAATCTAAAAAGACTTCTACTCGATCTGTAGACCAGACTGGCCTTGAAAAACTATATTTGTCTCCAGTAGTGTTTGTTTTCCTGGGGTTTTTTGTTTGTTTGTTTTTGTTTTGTTTGTTTGTTTCCCAAGACACAGCTTACTCTGTGTAGCTCTGGCTGTTCTGGAACTCCAGCTCTGAAGACCAGGCTGGCCCTTGAACTCTAGAGACCCACATGCCTCTGCCTCCTGAGTGCTGATACTACAGGTGTGTGCCACCACCACCCACCAAGACTGTGATCACAACAACACTTACACTCCCCAAATACAGTCACTGTCAGCTTTTAGTACTTCGGCTGAATCACTTACCTTCCTATATCCAAATAATTGTCCTAAGTTTGCAGTGTTTGGATTTATCAGTTTTGGACATCGCCTACTGAGTTACTCTTCTCCTACGTATGATTTAACTCTCTTGATCCACTCCTTCCAACTTAGTTTCTCCATTTTTTTTTTCCGATATAGTGTGTACATGAAACTCAACTACATCTTCATAAAAGCCTGGGAGAGGGCTCAGTGGGTAAAAACACCTGACATGTTAGCCTGGGGTCTTTAGTTCCGATCCCCAGAACTTGTGTACAAGCCAGAATTGGTGGTGCTCATGTCTGTAACTCCAGCAATCCTAATGATGTCGAAGACAGCAATTGAAGAATTTCCACAAAACTCTAGGGTCAGCAGCTAGTCTGCAATACACAGTAAAATTGCAAAACAAGAAACTCTTTCAAATAAGAATGGGGGGGGCAAGAGAACCACTCCTATAGCATGGTCTCTGTCTATGTCTCTCTCTTTCTCTCTCTCTCCCTCCCTCCCTCCCTATCCCCCCATCTCTGCCCCCTCCCTCCCTCCCCTTCCTCAGCATAAAAGCCTCTAGTCTTTTTTTTTTTTTTTTTTTTTTTTTTTTTTTTTTTNGTTTTTTTTTTTTTTTTTTTTTTTTTTTTTTTTTGGTTTTTTGAGACAGGGTTTCTCTGTATAGCCCTGGCTGTCCTGGAACTCACTTTGTATACCAGGCTGGCCTCGAACTCAGAAATCCGCCTGCCTCTGCCTCCCGAGTGCTGGGATTAAAGGCGTGCGCCACCACGCCCGGCAAAAGCCTCTAGTCTTATGTAAGATAGCTAAATATTTTATAGGACATTAGCTAAAGTAGCTGAAGCACCTCTGTAGTCTTCAGATATAGTGCAAGGATGACTTTTAGAAGCTAGGAATTGTTCTCAAAGCTCTCCTGCCATTGTTAGGTAACCTAGATTTTAAGCAGGGGTGGTGGTGAAGAGAAAGAGTTAGGGGCTAAAGTTATGTTCTAGGACAGTGACTATGAACAGCTGCAGGGAGCAAAGCTCTTGCCTGGACCACAGTGGAGGATTCTGTCCTTCGACATCTCTTATAAATTATATCACAATTGATATTGCGCTTACATTGTTAAAACTGTACAATAACTGTCCACAGCCTATCCACGTTGTGAACTCTGAATTTCTTTCAGCCTCTCCTTCTCTCTTTATTTTATATGAACTTTACAGAAAACATATGTTTTTATTACTTTAGTTTTTAGGAACCCATTCCTCTTTCATGCCAGATATTCTAATGGCTGTGAAAACATCTCTTCTTGGAATGTTCTCACATTCAAGAACATCTGGCAAGAGACTGTCCTTTCCTGGTGTCCTCTAAGCCAGGCAGTTCTCCAATCCCAGCTAATTATGTACAGTTGCGATGTATGTGGGTGTCCTGATCCCCTGTCACCTCATTTTCCCCATCATTTCTTTACTGCTCCCTTTAATGAAGCACTTGTTCTACTAGCTTAAAATTATTTATTTTTTTTAAGCTGGATGGTGGCACATGCCTTTAATCCTAGCACTTGGGAGGCAGAGACAGGCAGATCTCTGAGTTTGAGGCCAGTCTGTTTTACAGAGTGAGTTCCAGGACAGCCAGGGCTACACAGAGAAACCCTGTCTGGGGTATTAAAAAAAAAAAAGGAAAAGAAAAGAAAAGAAAGAGAAAAAAAAGAAAAAAAAGTGTAGAAGTGTTTTCCTGAATGTATGTTTGCACCATGTTCATGCCTAATGTCTATGGAGGTCAGAAGAGGTCATCAGATCTCCTGGAAATAGGGTTACAGATGTTCAGAGTCACTATGTGGGTGCTGGGAATCAAACCCAGGACCTCAGCGAGAGCAGAGAGTCTCCTTAATTCTGAGCCATCTCTCCAGTCCCTCTGTTGGTGGCAGCTCCTCTTCCTCCTCTTCCTCTTTGTCAGGATTTATTTTTCTTACAGATCTGTCTACTCAAATACAAAAAAGAACAAATTAAATCATTTTCCTTCAACTTCTAAAAGTTCTGCGTAGGCTCAGGTTATAAGAAACTGTTATTCAGTTAGTCCGCTTGAGCCTTCACTCAGATCAATTTTATATTGGCCTTTGGTCCAGTTGAGTAGATCGCCACGCGCTTTCTGCAGAAGGGAGACATTTCCTCGGTAGTAAGGAAAGGCATGGCGAAGAGCATGGCCTAGGGATGCCCTCAGTGGTGGAAAGTGTCTGCCCGGTGTCTATGAGGCTTTGAATTTGGTCCCTAGACAGACAGACAGACAGACAGACAGACAGAGACACATACACACATCACCACCACCACCACCACCCAAAATAAAACCAAGACACAAAGTGCACTGCATGGGAGGCTGGCGGGAAGAGAGGCTGAAGGAAGGAAGCCAGGCTTGTGTTTAGTTACTGCAGTGGCAGGTGTCTGTGGCCCTAGCTACTCAGGAGGCTAATGTACCAGAGATCTTGAACCCAGCAGTTCAAGGTCAGCCTAGGTAGAATTAAAAATGACACGCTGCAGATTCTGAGCTCTTTTGCAGTGTTCAATGGCACAGTGGCATAACTGACCTAAAGATCAGAAGATCAGAGCTTCAATGTCCAGAGAGCCAAGAACGGGTTGTGTCTTCTTCAGAGAACCAAAGTTAAGTTAGTTCACTTGTATCCTGAGAGTCTCTTTACTGCTTATGGCTGTTCTGTCCTAAGAAGTTTAAGGATTTTTTAAAAACTTTAAAAATATGTGTGTGTGTGTGTGTGTGTGTGTGTGTGTGTATACACATATATATACACACATATATGTATGTATGTGTGGGGCCATGGGTGCGGGGGGTGGAGTGGGGTGGCAGATAAAGGGGGTGGGGGAACCCACATCCCTGGGATGCAGAAGGACTACCACATGCTTTCCACATGGCCCGGGTGAGTGTCTGGCTGTGTGAAGACACTGACCCCAGCTCAGCGGGTGGTGGATAAGGGGCAGTCCTATGCACTAGGTTCCCAGCTTTGGGCATCCCACACACCACAGAAGAGCTGAGAACATAATGAGGGCCCCAGGAGGTGGCTCATTAGCTCCAGGGCCAAAGGGAGGGGAGGGCAGGGGGAAAGGGTGCCTGATGGTTCTCACGCAGGCAAGAGTACTGGTCTGTGGCTGGAGCGCAGGAAGGCCTTCTGGCAGGAGGTTAGACCTCGCTCACTAGGGGAAAGCCTATCCCATCTTTCAAGCACAGCGGGCCTTGATGAGCAGAGACAGTCTATGGTTTTAGAGCTTTATTGTAGAAAGGCAGAGAGAAAGAGAGAAAGTATAAAGAGAGAGAGAAGCTGGCCATGGCCACGGGGAGAGAGGGTGGAAGGGAGAGAGAGAAGGAGGGCTAGAGATGAGAGTAAGAAAGGTGGGGGTGCCGGGCGTGGTGGCGCACGCCTTTAATCCCAGCACTTGGGAGGCAGAGGCAGGCGGATTTCTGAGCTCGAGGCCAGCCTGGTCTACAAAGTGAGCTCCAGGACAGCCAGAGCTACACAGAGAAACCTTGTCTCGACACCCACCCCCCAAAAAAAAGAGAGCGAGGAGGGGCCAAAGCAGTCCTTTTTATAGTGGCCTGGGCTATCTTGCTGTTGCCAGGTAACTGTAGGGAGGAGCAGACCTGGCTATAGTCAGGTAACTCTCTGGGTGGAGTCTAGCTAGAAGGCCAGAAGCTTGGGACATTGTCTCTGTGACTGTAAGTCACAGAATTATGGAGTTGGGGATTCTGTAGTGCCAGGCACCTGACTCTGGGAACGTGGCTCGCTTTTCTGTCCCTTGTAGAGTTCTATACTGGGTCGCCAGAGCAAGCCCCATTCAACCAAAATAGGCTGCCTATCACAGTCCCACATGTATGTATACACACACATATATGTACACACACACACACACACACACACACACACACAATTAATTCATTCCTTTCCCCCTTCCTCTTCCTGATTCGCTGCTTACCAGAAGGGCATAGTCAAGGCATTCAAGGGGACTGGTGCTCACTTACTAGTTCTCTGGGTTGGACAGAGTTCTCAACATTCTTTAGCTGCTTATTCCATCAGTAGAATGGGCGGTGTGTTCTCTGTGGGGGTCTGAATGAGAGTGGTCCCTGGTTAGTGGAACTGTTTTAGGAAGGGTTAGGAGGTGTGGCCTCGTTGGAGAAAGCGTGTCATTGAAGATAGGCTTTGAGGTTTCAAAAGTCCATTTCACACACACACACACACACACACACACACACACACACACACACACAAAGCTTGGGGGGGTGCAGAGGCAGGCAGATTTCTGAGTTCGAGGCCAGCCTGGTCTACAAAGTGAGTGCCATGACAGCCAGGGCTATACAGAGAAACCCTGTCTCGAAAAACCAAAAAAAAAAAAAAAAAGTCTACTTCACACCTAGCCCCCTCCTCTCTCCCTCCCTGCCCCCCCCCCACTAGCCTCTCTGACTCCAACTTGTGGATAAGATGTGAGCTCTCTGCTATTGTATCAGCATCATGCTGCCTGCCTGCTGCCATGCTCCCTGCCAGGACGTTCTTGGACTCACCCTTTGAAACTGCAAGCAAGCCCCCAACTAAGATGCTTTCTCTTATAAGTCACCTGGATCATGGTATCTCTTTGCAGCAATAGGAGAGTAACTTAGTCTCTCTCTTACAGAAATTGTTACAATGACTGAATCAATGATATAAGAATATTTGGCATAGTGCTTGGTATATAATAAGTGATTAATAAAAGTAGCTTTCAATATTCCTCACAGTTATAATAAAATATATCATATAGGCTTAATCCCAGCTGAAAGAATAACTACCTCAAAATATCTGTGTGAACGTGCATACTTAGTAATGTATATTCCTTCATAGAACCTCATGTAGTATGCTTCAATTATTTTTCTGTTAATTTTTACTAGTATTCATTTGGAACTGACTATATCCTTGCTTCCAATAAATGCTGGTATACACTGAAGATATGAAACAAAAGGCTAGTTTTAGACAGGCTGAACATAACTCGTATATGACTGTGTCCAGTGGAAGTATAGATAACTTAGCACTTAACATCAGGTGGTAAAGAGGACAAAATAATAAGATAGTTCTTCCCCTGAGCATTTTGGATACTTTCTTTTTATATATTAAAATCATACCTAATCTGCAAATAAGGACACTTTGGCTCTTTCATTTCCTCTTTGTATCCCTTGTTTTCTTTCCCTGTCTTTCTGCTCTAGCTAAGATCTCAAGCACTCCACTGAACAGAAATGGAGAGAGGGAGCCTTGTCTTATTCCTAATTTTAGCGGAAATGCTTTCGGTTACTCTAGACTTAGCAGGGATATTTATTCTTGTAATTGTCTTGATTATTCTGAGATGTCTCCATATCCCTAACCTCCACAAGACTTTTGTCATGAAGAGATAGATGGCTATTGAATTGCGTGAAAGGCTTATTTTCTGCATCTAACAAGATGGCTATGTGGTTTCTTTATCCGGTGGATTACATTTATGTTGAGCTACAACTCTGGGATGAAGCTGATTTAGGTCGTGGTAGGTAATCTTTTTGATACACTCTTAAATTTGGTTTGCAAGTATTTTATTGACAATTTTGGCCTATATGTTCATTAGAGAGGTTAGATTATAACTTTGTTGGAACTTTGTCTGGCTTTTGTATTAGAATAATACTGGATTCTTTTTTTTTTTAAATTTTTTTTCCTTTGTTCCATTCAACCCCGCTCACTCCTCTCGATCCTGCTTGCTCCGGCCGGCCAGCTCCGCTCGCTCCGGACAGCCCTGCCCGCTCCAGACAGTCCTGCTCGCTCCGGTTGGTCTCTCCAGTCCAAGGATTCATTTATTATTATTCTTCATAAGTACACTGTAGCTGACTTCAGACGCACCAGAGGAGGGCGTCAGATCTCATACAGGTGGTTGTAAGCCACCATGTGGTTGCTGGGATTTGAACTCATCACCTTCAGAAGAGCAGTCGGGTGCTCTTACCCGCTGAGCCATCTTACCAGCCCGAAATACTGGATTCTGACTTCATAAAAATAGTTTGGAAATTTTCCTTCCTTTTCTATTTTAAGGCATATTTAAGGAGTATTAGTTGCTCAGTTTGTTTGTTTGGTTGGTTGGTTTTTTAGGCCTGGTAGACCTCTGTGCTATATTCATCTAGTCCTGGGATTTTCTTATTTTTTATTTAGGGATATTTAATTACTGCTTCTATCTCATTGCTTGTTATGAGTCAAGAACCTTGACATAAGAGCTGATACCCTGAATCTGACAGAGAAGAAAGTAGGGAATAGTCTTGAATTTATATATTGAACCCAATAGCACAGGCATTAAGACCAACAATTGTCAAACAGGACCACATGACACTAAAATGCTTCTGAAGAGCAAAAGGACACCTCATTCTGGTGAAGAGAGAGCCTACAGAATGGAAGGGGGGGATCTGACAGAGGGCTAGTATCTAAAATATATTTAAAACGTAAAAAAAAAAAAACACCTAAACATAAATTAAACAGTTACAAAATAGGGCATGGAAATAAACAGAGTTCTCAAAAGATGAAGTAGGAAATAGCAGAGAAACATTGCTAATATCCTAGGTCACCAGAGAAATGGAAATTAAAACCACTTTGAGTTTCCACCACCAACCCCACCCCTCCATCCCGTGTCAGAAGTAGTAGCCATAAAAACAAATGCTGGCGTGGATGTGGGATAATGGGAATATTTATTTATTCACCGCTGACGGGAGCACAAGCTAGTGTAGCCCCTGCAGTCATCAGTGTGGAGGGTCCTTGAAGAACTAGAAATCGATCTGCCACAAGGCTCAATTGCATCGTTTTTGGACTTCACATCCTATGACAGAGAAACTCGCTCATGCGTGCTTATTGCTATTTGATTCGCAATAACCAGGAAATAAAACTCCAACACTAGGAATGGGTTATCTCTTTTTGAGCTATCTTTATGTTGGCCAGTGGGGTCTCCACAGATCCCCAAATATTACAAGCAGTTTGCTTCTGTGTTTAGTAACTCTCCAAAACTCGTAGGCAAAACTCTATTGACTGAAGGTACCACAAGCTTGAGTCATAAAATGTGGAGAACCAAGTGGGCGCTGACCCGGGAGCTTCATCCTTATACTGGCAAGCTTGCACCATGCTGGAAGATGCTTTGCAGACTAGGAGAGGAGGAAAGCAACCATTAGTCTAATCTTACTGCAAACATCAGAGCCACAGTAACAACTGTCCTGGCGACGGATGTCCATTGGAGCAAGAGTGACAAGAACATTCTGGGAGTAACTGACCCACACCATGAGATGGAACCCACACTGTCATCAGGACCAAGAATCTGTGGCTAGATAGCTCATAGGTCCTAAGGGAAAACCCAATATTATTCTGTTAAATGAATATAGGACTATGGGCTAGATAGGTGGCTCAGCAGTTAAGAGCACATGACTATTCTTCCAGAGGTCCTGAGTTCAATTCCCACCAACCACTTGGTGACTCACAACCATCTGTAATGGGATCTGATGCCCTCTTCTGATGTGTCTGAAGACAGCTACGGTGCACTCGTATAAATAAATAAATCTTTAAAAACAAAAAGAGTATAGGACTAAATAATTATCCCTAATAATTTATTGCTATATCTCAACCTTCATCAAAGAAGTTTTTTTTCGCAGGGTGGTGGTGGCGGCGGCGGCGCACACCTTTAATCTCAGCACTCGGGAGGCAGAGGCAGGCGGATTTCTGAGTTCGAGGCCAGCCTGGTCTACAGAGTGAGTTCCAGGACAGCCAGGGCTATACAGAGAAACCCTGTCTCGAAAAACCAAAAAAAAAAAAAAAAAAAAAAAAGAAGTTTTTTCTTGCAGTAGATGGTGATTATTAACATACAGGCCCACACCTGGGTCACATCCAGAGAATAAGAGACTGTGGAGAGCTTTTTTTTTTTTTTTAAAGATTTATTTATTTATTATATGTAAGTATACTGTAGCTGTCTCCAGACACCCCATAAAAGGGCGTCAGATCTCATTACAGATGGTTGTGAGCCACCATGTGGTTGCTGGGATTTGAACTCAGGACCTTCAGAAGGGCAGTCAGTGCTCTTAACCACTGGGCCATCTCTCCAGCCTAGAACACTCACTTCTAGATGGATGTCTAGATTACATCTCTCCCCCTAGGGTTCAGGGAGCTTCATGGAAGAGGTGGCAAAAAGATGGTCAGAGCCAGGGGGGATGGAACAGTGTTTCCTAGACATGGCAGGACAGTGGCTGAGCACATGGTGATTGTGACTTCGTGCATAAGGCCTGTGCAAGCTCAAACCAGACTAAATCCCAGCAAGGAGGTGAGCAGGTGGTCATAGAGTCCCACCAGTCACTGAAGAGCAACTGGCCGCTGACAGATGCTGGGAGAGTCAGCTGGTTTCCTTTAAGAATAACCCACACTCCAGGGCAGACCCCATCCCCATAAATATTTAGTCACCACAAATTGGACTCAGTAGCTATTTAAGAGAACTGGAGAACTTAAGGGCTAAGAGACAAAAAGCAAAAGCAAATGTGTTCTATTCGGGGAAACTGGATCAGTAAAGGCACCTGGTGCGAGACCTTGAGGAATAAGGTTGAAGCAGATCTCAGACCATTCTTTCAGGCTAGGTGTTTAAACTGTAAGCCTATGGTCCTTGGCGGAAAGAGACTGGGGATTCCTTGGGATCCTGGGCAGACCCTGAGTTGCTTGAACCTTAGAGATCGGATTTAACTTACTGCTATACTTTGTGTTGCTTTTGGCTGCACTGGGGAGATATAAAACTTGGAGGAGCAGGGAGAAGGGCCCAGGCAAGGCTATGGGTGTGTATATTTAAAGAGCTGTTTGGGGAAGCTAAGAAGTGCAGAGAAGGTCTTAAAGACAGAGCGGAGATTATTCTCTGTGCTTTAAAAATAAAGTTAAATCTGTTGGAAGCGACGAACGTAGCACATCCTAAAAATAAAAGCCTGAGAAGAAATAGGTTTTTCTACACTTGGCGTGAGCCTGTTAGCCTTGGAAGCCTCCCATACTCTCTAGTGGTTGGGTTGTTTAGGGGCTGGCACCAACGCTAGTTTGCAAACATTCTGATGCCCCTCAACTCAAATGGCCCCTTAGGAATGTTTACCCACCTGCTACGTGCTTCTCAGGGAACGGTAGCCTGTCTTAGGGAAGCAGAGGGACATTTCATCAAATCCACAGCATCCCAGAAAATTTCCACCAGACCTGAGCTGCCCGGGGCACTTCTAGCAAACCTGCCCTTGTTTCAGAGAAAGGCATAAAAGCATTTTTAAAACATGTTTTACCTTTTATTTTTTTCAATTTTTTTTGTCATAAAATGGTTATTTATAGTGTTCAACTTTTCAGAGACTAAAAATATTCTTATGAGAGAAATATCTATTTTCCTACCTTCTGAGGAGTCATGCCATCTTTAAAAATATCCGTGCTATTCAAGTCAGTTCATCCAGCATCCAGGGACCCTTCCAGGATCCTGGGTGTTCAGAAGAAGCCTGAAAGAGTAGGACTGAGGATCAGCTGGGCAGGGACCCGTGTGAGAATGGGCAGAACGAGCGTGTGCACCAGGAAGGGTGGAAAGCAAACAGCAAGCATCCTGGAGACAGCAGAGGCAGCCCTGACGTCTGCCTGGAAAAGCCAGAAGAGCTATGGGGAAGGAAGGAAGAGTGGAAAGAAAAAATAGATAAGAACATTGAAACCCATGTCAACACTTGAAGGTCAACCAATCTCTAGACAGCTAAGCAAGAAAATATACTAGAATTTACAAAAATAAAAAAGTGGTTTAGCATTAAACTAGAAGTGTCAGAAGTCACTTAGTAATCTGCCAGCTCCTGAAACATGTTCCAAATCCCTCTGACAGGCCGGGCATGTTTAGGTAAATGATGAAATGTCATTCTTGCTCTCATTACCAAGTCATCTGAATGAATGCGGAAATGTCCGTTCAGAAATCACACCACTAGCAATTACCAAGAGGGGGCACACCGACCACACAGACTTTAACATCAAAGTCTGCATTTTGGGTCTGGAGAAGTGCTTTCGTGTATGAGGACGCTTGCCACCAACCCTGAAGAGCCATCGGCGTTCACTCCCTGAGGCTCACACGTTATCTTCCGACTTCCACATGCACACAAGGCATATGTGCATCCTCCACACATACACAGCGGATACATAAAAAGATTCTTTTTTTTTTAATCTGCATTTTGGGATGATCATATAGGTAGATCCGGGCAGTGACCTTAAATCGATACAGATGGGAAGGAGGGAGGCCTGTTAGGCTGTTTTGACCAACTAGACACAGGTAGGTTTGAGCCTGACAGGCTTACGTGTTCTCCTATAGCGAAATAGCTCAGTGGAAGAAAATTGTGTGTTCATTGTGCCTGAAGCTGTGGCACCCTTCAGTCCCTGGTACCTCACAAAAAGAAAACAGCCCATAGGTGCCATCCTTCCGTGTCATACCATGCACGCAATCAAAAATTCTAGTCAAGCTAAATGCGTTGTGCTGCCTTCTGTTACTATAACAAAGAGCCGTGACATGAAAGGCTCACGGTGGCACATAGTTTTGGGGTTCTGATAGTCACGGTGTCTCGGTGCCAATGATTTGGGGCCCGTAGTGAGTAGCGCGTCACATTGAGACAGGCATGGTGAAACAAAACCACTTAACTATTGACCAGGGAACAGAGAAAGAGAAAAGGGCTGACATTTTGCGATCCTCCCTGGAGCCGACCACAAACCTTATCACTGACCATAAAACGAGTCTAATACACCCCAGTCTCGATATGTCTGTGATTATTTAGAAGCACTGAAAATGTCCACCAAGTGGTAGAAAATCTTAAGATACTGCTGCATTTGTGGGAGTGACTCTCCACCTGTTGTAGAATCCAACTCTGCCCATGAGCCTTGGGATCTGCAGGACTGGGTGAGGGGAAAGAGAAGGCAGAGCAGCATCTGGGTGTCTTCCCCACCTCCACCCTCTTTCTCTCTCACATCACTCCTGACCCGTGGCAGGAGCCCCTCCCAGGCAGATCAATCTCTGCCAATCTCTGACCACATGGAAAAAACTCCCTACCCAACACCCTTCTCTCTGGAGCCCAGAGTAAATCCTCCACAGCATTTAAAAACCTCAGTCATCGGAAACACAACAGTAGCTCAGCTCCACCCAAAGGCTCTTCACTCAAACCGAATTCAGAACAGAACGGGTCAGCAGGATCCCCCAACCCCGCTTCTCTTCCTCCTTTTAGTGACTCCCCTATACAAAAGTAACATGGGATAATGAGTCAAAAGAGACAAAAGGGAAAGGCCACGGCCTGGTTGAGACACAGCTTCCTTCGCTCCACTGATAAATGTAATCGTAATCGAGCCGCTTGCTACCCCACAGTCTAACATCTGGGTGCAGTCTCCAAGCAGAGGCTTAGCATGGTCCCGAGTTTGCTCCTGAATATTCGGGAACACCAAGAACTCCTTGTGTAGCGTACTGTGTAGATTATGAGTCTAGTGTTCGCTGTACTTGTCATTTTAAAGAGAAAACGAATTTAGAAAGCCTACCAGATGTATTCCTAATTATAGTTATGATTCTCCCTTGTTGCTCCTGTATGCCTAGAGGAGAGCACAGGAGCCCACAAATGCCGTCTGTCTGTCTGTCTGTCTGTCTGTCTGTCTGTCTTAGGGTTTTACTGCTGTGAACACACTATGACCAGAGCAACTGTTATAAGGACAACATTTAATTGGGGCTGGCTCACAGGTTCAGAGGTTCAGTCCATCATCATCAAGGTGGGAGCATGGCAACATCCAGGCAGGCATAGTGCAGGAGGAGCTGAGAGTTCTACATCTTCATCTGAAGACATCTAGGAGAAGACTGGGTCCCATGTGGTTAGGAGGAGGGTGTCACTGCCTGCCCCCAGAGACACACTTCCTCTAACAAAGCCACACCTCCAAATAGTGCCATTCCTTGGGCTAAGCATATTCAAACCACTACTCTGTCTGTCTGTCTGTCTACCTGTCTGCCTATCCAAATCTTTATCTATCTATTTATTGAGACAGGGTTTGTTTCCCCATGTAGCCCTAGCTGTCCTAGAACTCACTTTGCAGACCAGGCTGGCCTTGATATCACTGAGATCCGCCTTCCTCTGCCTCTCAACTGCTGGGATTACACTATACCCGGCTTCATTTCTTTCTTCCTCTTACCACCAATATTTGAATACTCAACAGTCAATTGATAATTATGCCACGTGACCTCTGTTGTACCTGCTATGCCTTTCTTGGCCATCTATTTCTAGAGTGTTGGGTTCCATCATTCCAGGCAGGTGGGGCAGGTAATTGTATTAGAGCCAAGTTACTTTTACATTTGTGGTCTTCAGAGACAGGAAACATTCTCAGATAACAATAGAGATAAAATTTTTTTTTGCCCCTAGGTCAAGGGCTAATTATAATAAAAACAAAAACAATTATAGAAAATGTCCACATGGTAAAAAAGAAAGAAAAAAAGGAAAAGAAAAGAAAAGAAACAACGGGACCCTACCTCCACCCATCTTCTTTCCCTGACTCCCGACAACAGTTAAGTACTCACCTCTCTCCTCACGCAGCTGATGGTTTTCTGCACACCAGAGACACTCGACTTTTTCTTGAGGATGCACAGATCTGCATGCAAATGAATAACAGCCGGGTTCTCCCAGAGCGTTCTTTAGCTTTACAATTCTAATTCCTAAAAGGCCAGCTGAAGCAACTTGGGTGGATGGAGGGGCGCAGGAGGGAAGCAGTGACCTGAGATTCCCAACAGAAACCCGTGCCTGCCCCCTGGCTGCAACCTTCCGGAAAATGCTTTTGCATTTAAATAATGATCAGTCTCCAGGGCTCTGCGCTCTGCTCCTGTGCTGCCCTGTGAGATGAGAGAGCCTCATTATCTACTTGCATTTGCCTCCTTGGGGAAATTTTTTCAGTCAGAAATACAGGTCAATTAGCAAGCTCTAAGGAACAGTGCACTTCTAAGAGTTGGCAGGAAAGTCAGGCAGCTCCTAAACTGTCTCTCCAACAGCGTGCAATCACTACTTCCGTCTGCCCCGGGTTAGGGACCTCACTAGAGAGCAAAGCATCACTAATTACATTTGCTATCTCTCTACCTCAGCATGGCTGCCTATGCCCAGAAGTTGGAGAAATAAAAGCATAGACAGACAGACAGGCAGACAGACACAGCTCTTTTTTTTTTTAATTATTTATTATATATAAGTACACTGTAGCTATATTCAGACACTCCAGAGAGGTCATCAAATCTCATTATGGATGGTTGTGAGCCACCATGTGGTTGTTGGGATTTGAACTCAGGACCTTCAGAAGAGCAGTCAGTGCTCTTAACCTCTGAGCCATCCCTCCAGCCCCAGACACAGCTCTTTCCCCTCCAGTTTTTGTTTGTTTGGTTGGTTTTTTTTTTTTTTTTTCCGAGACAGGGTTTCTCTGTGTAGCCCTGGCTGTCCTGGAATTCACTCTGTAGACCAGGCTGGCCTCCAACTCAGAAATCCACCTGCCTCTGCCTCCCGAGTGCCCGGCTCAGTTTTTTGTTATTGTCGTTTTTGGGGGGTTTTATTTGTTTGATGTGGCTTGGTTTGTTTTTTGAGCCGAGGTCTGACTTTGTAGCTCAGGCTGGCCTGGAACTTCCTGCCTCAGCCTTCAAGGGCTAGGTCTATTCTCTTTTAAATGATTTATTTTATTTTTTTAAATCTCTTCCTCCCTCTCCCTCCCTCCCTCTCCTTCCTTCTCCTTCCCCTCCCCTTCTCCTCTCTCTCCTTCTCCTTCCCCTCCTTCTCTCCTCTCTCCTTCTCCCTTTCTCTCCCCTCCCCCTCTCTTTCTCCCCTTTTCTTCTTCCCCCTCTCCCTCTTCCTTTCCTCCCTCCTCTCCTTCTCTCCCTCCTCCTCCCCCTTTCCTTCTCTCCCTCCCCTCCCCCTCTCTCTGTCCTCCTTTCTCTCCCCTTCTCCCTGTCCCTCTTCCTCTCCCCCTCTCCCCCTCTCCCCATCCCTCTTCCTCTCTTCCCACCCCTGTCCCCTCCCCTTCTTCTCCCCCTCCCCCTCCCCTTCTCTCTTTCCTCTTCTCTCTCTCTCTTTCTCTCTCACTTTCTCTCTCTCTCTCTCTCCCCACTGTGTCTCTGTGTGCCTATGTGTGCCCTAGGAAGCCATCTGATAATGTCAGATCCTCTGGAGGTAGCTGGAGTTACAGGAGGTCCTGAACCACCTGACACGGGTCCTAGGATCTGAACTCGAGGCCTCTGCAAGAGTAGCAAGGACTTAACCACTGAACCCTCTCTCTAGCCCCCTCGGAATCCTTTCAAAGAGCAGTGAAGTCTGTCTGGGCTAGGGATGTATCTCAGTAGGTAGTGTCTGCCTAGCATTGCATGAAACCCAGGGTTCAATCCCCGGCACTGACCACATCAGTTAGGCAGGGTAGCACTTGGGAGGTATAGGTAGAAGGATCACATATGCTCTTGGAAGCCACAATCCGTGTTCTTCAGTGGCTTTGCATCGTTTACTGCCTTCTTGAAGTTGTAAGGGCAGCTTGGGTTTGATGTACGTCCTCTTTGGGTGGGGTTCAGCATGACTACCTATACCTTTGTGACTTCTGGGCCGTGTATCCTTGGTTTTTTTGAATACTCACAGGTATAAGGCGAATGCTGAAAGGTGAATATTCTTTTTTCATTTCCACCATTGAGCAGTGTTTTAAAACTATAGATTCTTTGGTTTATAGGAGCAAAACAGCTTTGTTTTTTGTTTTGTTTTGTTTTGTTTTTTGGTTGGTTGGTTGGTTGGTTGGTTTGGGTTTTTGTTTGGTTTGTTTTTCAGCAGATATCAGA
>LR749564.1:2652924-2783499 GCA_902729485.2 Mus minutoides | reverse complement strand
GGATGGGGGGGTGGGGGGGTGGGGGGGTTATAGGACTGAAAATCTCTTGCTTCATCTCCCAAGATCTGTACCAACCACAGGATGTATCATTTATTCCAGAACTTTTATTATCTCCCCTCCCCTCCCCTCCCCTCTTCTCCTCTTCCCTCTCTTCTTCTCCTTCCTTTTGATAAAGCCTTACTAAGTTGCCTAGTCAGGCCCTGAGCTTCTGTTCGGGCTGTGTCAGCCCCTGAGTTGCTGGGGATACAGGCATGTACACATAAACCTAATTTCAGCTCCTTTAAAAGACACAAAATTGCCGGGGATGTAGCTCAGCTGGTAGACTATCACCCTCACATATGAGAGGCCCTGGCACAGTGCCCAACACCACAGACCGAGCATGGCAGCGCTCCCCTGTTCTGTCAGTGCTCTGAGGAACAGGTCAAAGGATCAGTGCTTCAAGGTTGTTCTCAGCCACTTGGCAAGGTCCAGGCAGGCCTGCGTGGATACACGAGACCCCGTGTAATAACAACCAAGTCACAAACTTATAGAAAAATAACTGAAACAATGAGCTATTATATTTGAACCTAGACATAACACATATAATAATAGAAACAAATAGATGGAGAAAATGGTGCTAAAAAGAAGGGAGAATTTATAGGTATCACCAGAGTTAACAGAAATTTAAAGCAACTGCTGGTAAGTTAAGTTTTAAACTCCTGAGCAACGTTAAAAAAGAAATCCTAAAAATTAATAGTTAAAAAATAAAAAGCTGCCGGGCAGTAGTGGCACACGCCTTTAATCCTAGCACTTGGGAGGCAGAGGCAGGCAGGCAGATTTCTGAGTTCGAGGCCAGCCTGGTCTACAGAGTGAGTTCCAGGACAGCCAGGGCTATATAGAGAAACTCTGTCTCAAAAAACAAAAAAACAAAGAGAGAGAGAGAGAAAGAGAGAGAGAGAGAGAGAGCTACCACACCAAAAAACAACAAGAAAAAAAATCACAAAACAAAAACAAAAACCGAACTCTGCTTCATAGTTTTATTGTTTGTTTGTTTGTTTGTTTTGTATGTTTTTTTTTCTGAGACAGGGTTTCACTATATAGCCCTGGCTTTTCCTGAACTCACTCTGTAGGCCAAGCTAGCCTTGAACTCACAGTGATCCACCCACCTCCACCTCCCGCATGCTGAAAATTAAAGGCCTGCACCACCACCACCTGGCTCATAAAGAATATTTAAAGGCTTATCTTTCCTCATCAAATTGTCTTGGAACCTTGGTAGAAAAGATGATGTGTGAGTCAGTTTCTGCCTTCTTCTATATTAATCTATTTATCCACCTGTCTGTCTTTAAAACTGTGTGCTGGCTAGTTCTTATGTCACTACGACAGACTAGAGGCATTAGAGAAACTGGAACCTCAGCTTTAAAAATGCCCCCACCAGATCGGCCTATGGGCATTTCTTTTGGATTAGTGATTGATATGGGTGGGTCCATCCTACAAGGGGAGGTGTCACCCCTGGGTGGCATTTAAAAAAAAAAAAAGCAGGCTGAAGGACTAGACCAGCAAGCGCCACTCTGCCATGGCCTCTGCTACAGTTCCTGCCTCCAGGTCCCTCCCTTGACTTCCTGTTCTGACTTCCCCAGGATAATGGACTCTAAGCTATAAGATCAAATAAGCCCTCTCCTCCCTAAGTTCCTTTTGGTCTTGATGTTTTATTACAGCAATTAAAACCCAACTAAGACACGCTATTGAAATTACAGTAGTTCTTGGGTCGGAAGTCTAAATAAGGGAAACATGGTCGCAACTCTTAAGAAGTGTCCGGTCTGATTGGAGAGAGGCCTGACGTGGTGAGTCATAACTTTACAAGCCGTGAAGGAAACCATACTCCCGGAGTCAGGTGAGAACTCCGTATGGTTTGTGAGGAGTGGGAAAGCTCCCGAAAGCAAGCGGTAACCCGGAAATCAGACCCTCAGAGCCTGTGGATGCAGGTGGAGGTGCGTGACAGCATGCTCAGTGTGTTTAAGAGCGTGGAGAGAACGGTTGGGATGCAGGTGAGTGAAGGGATATTAGAGGAGGTGACCTTAGAGGGCACACATGGGGAAGAGTCCTGGAGGACATTTTAAGCTTTTACTGTGAAGAAGACGGAAAGCTATGGAAGCCTTTAAAGAAGCGACTATCATGATTTGATGTCTTCTAGAAGGATCTTTCTGGATACTTTGACATTTCTAGAGGGTCATGAAAATGCAGGGACAGAAAGATACCTATGTTTCTGTACAATTTCTACATTTAAAATTATTTGTTTTGTGTTGTGTGTGTGTGTGTGTGTGTGTGTGTGAGCTGTCAAGTTTAGTGACAAGTGTCTTTAGCCACTGATTCATCTCACGGGTGGGTAAAAGAACCAACCAGAAGCTGGTGGTGGCTTGGCCTTGGTGGCAAGTAGCTTGTTTTCTGGATGTTCTCTGACAGAAGGCCAACAGGATCGGCCGACAGACTAGATATGAAATGTGAGGAAACAGGAAAGTCAGTGTCTATGGCTCCGTGCTGCCGTTCACCAAATGGGGAGAGCCAGGAGACGAACAAGTCTGAAGAAACAAACAAAAACACCCAGAAGTTTCATTCCCCTGCTGTAACCCACATATAGATCTTACTCCCTGATGTCCAGGCAAGCTCTCCTAAGGAAGACCTAGTGTATGGTGTGAATTAAGGTGGATGCGTCATCCCGAGTTGTCAGTAAGATGGTCTCACGATGGTGCCAAAAGCACTATGGGGATGGATGGGCTGTCACCCAGTGAATGCATGGATCTGCTTTCAAGGACACTTGGGAGGAGGCTTGACCCATTCGAACGACTGGAAAAATATAGAGGCAAAGGTCAGATGCTGGCACACAGATCTCAGGTGTCATCAAGCAGGAGCAGAGGGAACTGTGAGGATGGGCTGGAGTGGAGGAAATGAGCCGTCACACAGCAGCAGGGAGACTCAGGGAGGGCAGAATGAGCCACTGAGGTCACAGGTCTTCCACATCTGGCAGAAGACTTGCTGAGATGATGTAAAAAGGAAAGACAAAGGAAGAAGTAAGAGAGGAGAGACTGTGCCAGGAAGGGGGTGGGGGTCAGGTGTAGTTAGCGTTCCTAGCACATGCCACGTATTAGCTAAAAGCCGGCTGATAATCTTTCTTATTTTGGTAAAGCACATGGAAGGAAAATGGTAAACTCTCCATAGCCTGGCCTTGCCTTCTCTGTTAATACCTACTTCTGTAAAATTGTTTTAATTGCACTTTTATTGATTGATTGTGTGTTGGAGCAAGTACTTGCATGCCGTGGTGCAGGTGTGGAGGTTAGAGGAGAAATGGTGGAAGTTGGTTTTCTCCTTCTACCAAGTGGGTCTTAGGGATGAAACTCAGGTCATCAGGTTTGGGGGCAAGTGCTGTTATTGGTAAAGCCACCTCACCAGCCCAACATAAGCCCTCTCCAGCTCCATGTGTAAGAAATAAGTCATTGTGGATTATTTGTAGTGTGAGGTGCCTTTAGAGCACATTAGACAATCACAGTTAGGCAGGAGGCCCTGGGCCCCTGAGTTCCCTAGCTCTCAACATATCTAGACCCTCTCAGGTCAGCCTAGAGCTGAAAAGTTACAGGCAATTTGCTATGTGACTAGACCCATGAACCAGGAAAGGAAGGAATCTCAAATCCCAGGATACACATTAGGAAAGATTTTAAATCCTGAATCAATAGGATGGGGACTTTGAAGACGGGACAGAAGAACCCAGCCAATGAGGAATTCAGAGGGCAGAAATGCCATTGGGAGTGTAAAAACTAATGCTGTGTACCAAATCAGCGGGAGAGCTACGTTGTGTTCGCTTGCTTGCCTTTCCTCTAGGCTGACACTGGACTTCGCAAGGTCACACAGCAAAGGTTTTGCTGTCCACACTCTGAAGTCTTCACACTCACATAATGAAGTGAGAAGTCCTGACTCTCTCTCCCTGGATTGCCTCCTAACACCTCGATCAGAATGCTTTCAAGCCTGCCTTCTGATTGTTTATGGCAGAAAATAAGAGGACTGGGCTATATAGTATTCCCCACACGCTCAGTGTGGTTCTCTGCTTTTACTAACGATTCATGCGGATGCTTCAAAGGTCCAGAAGGGGGCAATGTGACATTAGGACTTTGGGCCTTTTATGTTTCACTGATGGTTTGGATTCTAGCACTACTAAATCTAGAATCCCAGAAGGTCTGGGCTAGAGTGAGCCAGAGAAGTCATGAGTCCAGTCTTCTCCCTTGCCAGTAAAAACCCTGAGAGAGAAAGGACCTGGTCGTGAACAGAGGCAGAGGCCTACCCTGATTCTGACCCTAAACCAACATCACATGTCCCTCTTCGGTGGTTTGACTTGAAAGAACTGCCTTCAAAGTAGAGTTCCTCGGCTTGCGTCATCCGCTGACAACATTTAATCAAAGGACACATTTACAGTTCTCTCTTTAAGACCTACAGTATTTTTTATAGGTGAGTAGAAACAGTAATTTTGTATTAAAGATAGTGAAGAGAGAGAGAGAGAGAGAATGCAAAGCTTTGAACTCCTTTCCCCTAAAGCTTGTATACTATAAAGCAAAGACTCACTGACCAAATACAGGCAAAATTTAAAGCCAATGAAATTTGCACTGTTACAAAATTTATGGTCTTACAGGAAAAGTAAGATGACTGGCCTGGCAAAATGGCTCAGTGGGTAACGACACTTGCTGTGACCTGAATTCAACCCTCCCAAAACCCATGTAGGAGAGATCTGAATCCACGTGTGTCCACACATACATATTCTGTGATAAATAAAATTGTGACAAAAACATGTAAATAAATAAATTTATAATCCTGCTTTGCTGAAACTAGTTTGTTTACTCAGAAGCTATAATAGAAAAACGTAGGAGGATGGGGCATGCCTCGCTCTCTTTCAGGCAGTAGCCTAACAACCGCATTTATCACTTCTGTTCAGAGTCCAGACTAAAACTCAGACACACAGCCAAACCCAGCTACAGCGGAAATTGGAAAGAGCAGCCTTCAGCCATATAGCAGCGTGCCCACCCAAAGTGTCTCTGTTCCAAGACAGTGGTTTTCTTTTCTTTTCTTTTTTTTTTTTTTTAAAAGACAGCATTTTTTTAAAGATTTATTTTACTTATTATATGTAAGTACACTGTTGCTGTCTTCAGACACTCCAGAAGAGGGCGCCAGATCTCGTTACGGATGGTTGTGAGCCACCATGTGGATGCTGGGATTTGAAGTTATCACCTTCGGAAGAGCAGTCGGGTGCTCTTACCTGCTGAGCCATCTTACCAGCCCCGACAGTGGTTTTCAAAACTGGCTGTACACTGAACCACTAAGAAACCCTAAAAAACAAACAAAGACTGGAGAAGTAACTTGCCTAGCATGCACGAGGCCCTGGATTTGATCTCCAGCACCGACCTCAAGTGCCTTGCTTGTTCTGTGTGCAGGAGTCAATGGCAGATGGGGAGACTCATCCGAGTTTCAAGTGCACCTGGACTTTCTGATAATAGAAGTGTTTGCTCTGCGGTAGTCTTTCCTCACCCAGAGCAGTAACCCGACTGTTTGTGAACAATAGACTAGCCTTAGTTTGGTTCAAATAGAGCTAAATTCCCTAATCCTGTTACCCCTGTCACTCTCCCTGTCTTTCAGAATATATCCCACTAGGGCCAAGTGACATTACAGAACAGTAAAAGAGAGCAGTTTGGGCTTTGATGTGCAAACATTTTAATTCCCTAAAAATAAACTGTGAGTTACAGATAAGTACAAGTGCTCCCACACTGCTTCCTAAATTAGCCCTTTTTGGGACATGGAGAATGTGTTTATTTTTCTGCTCAGGGTTACCTGTTTGTGGTTTAGTGCATGGCAGGATCAGGTTCATGACACATCTCCATGTCATCCCCGCTTGTCTGAAGGCAAGCACTGTCTCAAAAAGGTGCTAGGAGGGTTTACGTTTGGAAATGGAATTAAAATGTATATTCAGCATCCAGGAGCCTGAAATACTTCTATTGGATCTTGGCCTTTTCTATTCTTGTTTGTTTGAAATGCGTGGTTGAGAGGTGACCTAGACACTCAGTTCTCACCCCCAAAAAGCCAACAGTTGGAAACTCAAAGGCGATTTTGTTAATTTTAGTTGCCTTTAGATTTTATTTATTTAATCCATGGAAGGGGCCTGAAGAGTGCTCACTTTACAGTGTTGTCAGGGTTTCCATTCCTGGGCGACATGTCAGAGGTTGAGGTGAGGGGTGAGAGGGTGAGGTGAGGGCTGAGAGGCTGAGATGAGGGGTGAGAGGCTGAGTGAGGAGAGGGGTGAGAGGCTGAGGTGAGGGGTGAGAGGCTGAGGTGAGGGGTTGGAGACTGAGGTGAGGGGTGAGAGGCTGAGGTAAGGGGTGAGAGGCTGAGTGAGGTGAGGGGTGAGAGGCTGAGGTGAGGGGTTGGAGACTGAGGTGAGGGGTTGGAGACTGAGGTGAGGGGTGAGAGGCTGAGTGAGGTGAGGGGTGAGAGGCTGAGGTGAGGGGTGAGAGGCTGAGGTGAGGGGTGAGAGGCTGAGGTGAGGGGTGAGAGGGTGAGGTGAGAGGTGAGAGGCTGAGTGAGGTGATGGGTGAGAGGCTGAGGTGAGGGGTGAGAGGCTGAGGTGAGGGGTGAGAGGCTGAGGTGAGGGGTGAGAGGCTGAGTGAGGTGATGGGTGAGAGGCTGAGTGAGGTGAGGGGTGAGAGGCTGAGGTGAGAGATTAGAAGCTGAGGTGAGGGGACTTCCTCCAGCTCTCTCCATCTCGTGTTTTTCCAAGACAGTGAGTCTCACTAAACTTGGAGCTCCCTGTTTTGGTTAACTGGCTGGCCAGTGGGCCCCCAGGATCTCTCTTTCTCTGCATCCCCATCGCTAGGGACATAGATACTCACGATGGCATCCAGCTTTTGCACAGAGGCTGGTAGTCCAAATTCATGTCCTCGTGCTTGAATAAGAAGCACTTTACCCCACTGATTCATCTCTCCCGTCCTGACACAGTATGATTTTTAAGTAGTCGCTAAAGTTTGCTCCGTCAAAGAATAGAATAATTGTGACTTAAAAATGCTAGACATTCTACACCAGACAATGCCCTGTTGAATGACCTTCACACGCACACACACACACACACACACACACACACACACACACACACACCTCTGGTCCAACAGTTCAATTTCGTCTACTCATGTTTTTAAAAATATTTAACCCACCATTTAAAGATTAAGAGAGTTTATTAAAACAAAAAACAAAAAACCTCTCAATTGCCAGTTTCTTTGGGGGATTACAAGATTTGACAAACATACATTAGCATTTGAGTATGGCTACCCAGCTGGAGCAGAGCAAGAGCTGCCTTGGCATGTTGGGCACAGGCACCTAGAAGGGTCATCCGTATAGAAGTCCTTCCTGCGCCACCCTCACAGACATTTCAGTCTGTGATCTTGATAGTCACGGGACTCTCTGCTGTGGTAGAACTCAATACTGAAGAGAGCTGGGGTAGGCCCAGCAGAATGAGCAGGCTGGCCATGGATTGTGAGTGTGGGTGGAAGCATCCTGTGCTAACAACAGCGCTGCCCTCGAACAGAAACAGTTTACACTGATTTTGTATTTGCTTCAGAACCTCCTCACTGCTCCCCTATGGGGCTCTCAGTGCATATATGTTGGGAAATAGGAGCTAAGGCCAAAAGTAACTATTGTTCAAATGATTTCTCAATGCTAAAATAAACTTCCAAATAGACTATATTTGTTAACGATCTCCGTGAGGGTGTGATGTGTCTGAGAAGGCTTACAACCACAGTCTGATTATCACCCAATCTCCTTGACACATATAGAAAAAATAAATAAATAAAACACCCAGCTTTCCCCCTAAGCAAGCCTAGCCCTGCCAACCAACAAAGGAATTGTCTGAAAGCTTTGCCCAGAAGTTTTGAAATGGAGACAAAGAGAACAAAGGCAAGATGGCTTCCTTTGATATTATTTTCACAGCGTGTTGCAAGTCAAGAAAATAAATTACCAAGGAAGTTCTGTTTTCTTTCATCTTAACTCATCTCTGTGCTGTGGCACAGGCTAATAATTAAGAGGCATTCTGCCTCCTCCCCGGATACTTTGATGTATGGTAACTGACTCCATATATTTGTCTGGTTGAGTTTCTAAGCTCTTATTAGTGTCCATAAAAACTGGCCAAAATCAAAGGGGCAAAAGGCAAGAACAACAGCAGAAACTACCCTCATCTGAAAAATGGGAGACTTCGTCTGAAATTAATCGTGTCTTAACTCCATTATTCTGTCTAATTTTCAACATGATCTAGCTTGATGTCTGGGAAAACTAGTAAAAAGCAATCAGGAGATTACTGCTGGTAGCAGTTCTTTAAGTGGGATTTCTATTGACAGAGACCCAATGTAAGTCTCCAACTGGTGGTGACAGGGGTGGGGTGGGAGGAAACAGAACTTTGCAAAATGATTTTGTATTCACCTGTGGACATATACAGCTATGCAGATTTATTATTCCCATGTGTTCTTTCATTCAGATTTTCATTCAAGTAGAGTGTGAGTGTGTGGAGTTTCTCCTCATTCATAACTGTTTTTTAGAAAAGACCAGAATTTATTGGCAATTCAAGTGTGACCAGAGATGTATGTTTGTCACTGTTGAGACTGTAAAAGTGTGACTGGAAATTCTGATAATCAGATGTTGGGACTTCTGATTTGATTATCCAGACTCTTCTTTCTAGTCAATTGTTCGTTTCTTCTAGATTAAAAAAAAAATTCAAGTAAATACTTTAATTCCCAAGAGAGTGGTTTATGTTGTTGTTGTTGTTGCTGTTGTTGTTGTTGTTGGTGGTGGTGGTGGTGGTGGTGGGGTGTGTGTGTGTATGTGTGAGTGTGTTGGTTTGGCTTTATGGATGTTTTCTGCTTCTTGTTCTATTTCCTTCAAGTTCCTTTTGGCTGTTGTGGTGGTTTGGGTGGGTGCTGTGTCTTACATTTTGGAGCCCGTCCTTTGGTGAGCCTTGGATGACCATTCACTCTAGTAGGAGGAAACTAAGAGTTGATGGGCACTCTGTCTCTGTCCCTATCTCTCTCTGTGTCTGTCCCTATCTCCATCTCTGTGTCTGTCTCTGTCTCTCTGTCTCTGTCTCTTTCACTGTCTGTCTCTCTGTCTCTGTCTCTCTCTTTTTCTCCGTGGCACTGGCATTCAAGGATTGTGCAGTAGACAGTGCTTTTTGCACATTGCACAATCTCCAAATGTAGGTTTTGGGAGGTCTCTCTCTCTCTCCTGAGTTAGTCCAACCAAAGAAAAATCCCCTGCCTGAAGGTGTAAATGGTTGGTCCCCTCCTTTCCAGAAACTGCAAGTGCAGGAAGATGAAGGAACAGGATTGCGTAAACAACCTTTACCTACTGTTCTCTCCTTCGCCCAGGGTTCTTCCTGAGCTCCGAAGGTAGGAGGACAGAGGACATTCCAGCCTAGCTTTGCAGAAACAAAGGCTTGGTTCTTGCCCTCTTTCTCACTCAAGTAGTCCCCATGATTTTGGCTCTGCAACCTTCAACCTAACCATTGAGGTATACACCCTGTGTTTTATGCTTTTGTTTATATTTATTAACATGATTTATTTTGAAATAGCAAAAAGTTCATTTCCCTCAATTGGATTATTAGCATGATCAACAAGATTCAATTCACCTTCAATACAAACCTCATTCTTGTAAATTTGTAAAAGCATCTTTATGTAATTTAAATAGAAGAGCGACTGTTTCCCTGGCTGTTAAGAGAATTCATTTAAGACCACATCACAAGAAATCTAACTTGAGGGTATACAACTTGTAAACCACTATATATCTTGACTTCCATCAACAATCATATCTGACCTCTCCTCCAAGTGGAGGGCTGTTCCTAGGAGGCACCAAACGTTAATTAGGTTAGTGACGTTAAAACACTCTTGTAATTTTAGGACCTGAGTGGAGCTCAAGGTACAGAGCCCAAATTGAGAGCTTTGGGGAACCAGGAAAGCAGAGAATGAGTGATGGTGTGGCCAGCAGCTGTGTGGGAGCCAAGGGGAGCAGGGTCTGGGGTCCCGGCGTGGCCAGCAGCTGTGTGGGAGCCAAGGGGAGCAGGGTCTGGGGTCCCGGCGTGGCCAGCAGCTGTGTGGGAGCCAAGGGGAGCAGGGTCTGGGGTCCCGGCGTGGCCAGCAGCTGTGTGGGAGCCACGGGGAGCAGGGTCTGGGGTCCCGAGGGCTTGGGAAGAGTGGGAGCTCTTGGAATGAACAAAGAAGCCGCCTTTGTCAGGAGTCCTGCAGCACTTCCCGATTGGGTAATGGAATTGCAGCTAAGTCTACACTAGAGGGTGGGGTCAGGAGTCCTAACAGGTGGTAGAGCATAGCCCAGACTTTGGAAAGAATGTTCTGGAGTAAGTTTTCTGAGATAATTAAAAGCAAGTGTTGGACTAGTGTTACTAGTGTAAAAATTAAAAAGTTATTTACCTCTGCTGAATCATACCAAAGTCTAACATTGGATAACTTGGACTAGTGTTATTAGTGTAAAACTTAAAAAGGTATTTACCTCTGCTAATCATACCAAAGTCTAACATTGGATAACTTGGTGCTTAGTTCTTCATTGAACTTACCAGATGAGTGCCAGGCACCGTGAAGAACCCTGGGGCGCAGACGGAACAAAGCACACCTCTTTTATTTATTTAGCTCTGGTTAAATAGGCCCTGGTCAAGGGCAGCTCGGTGAGGAGGCAGCCCAGGAGGGCACAGCCTGGGCTCTTCACAGTGCCTGCTGCACTGGAAGTGACTTGCCGCACCCCAGCTAGCTCTCTCTTCCACAGGCTAAGCTAAAGTGTCTTTCAGAATTATGGTTAACATTACTCCTGTCTCTTCTGAGTTCCGTTTTACAGATCTGATGGCCCCTAGTGTCACTAGATCTTCACTTAGCCAGACATACAGAGATAGGTTTTAGAGTGTCTGTGAACGCTTTACCATTGGATGCAAATTGTGTGGCTGTGCTTTTTCCTGCTCATAGATTTTGTTATCCTATCAAAGGAGCCTGTGAGCCCAGGACAATTACTAATTAATGTCTTAAATTTCCCTACTCCAATAAAGGAAGTTTTGCCTTAACTTTTTTTTTTTTTAAACAACTGAATCCTCTACCTTAGAACTGGGTTAGTTATTGCTATGTGCCCCCCAACCCCCCTTTTTAAGATTTATTTATTTTATGTATATGAGTACACTGCTGCTGTCTTCAGACACACCAGAAGATGGCATCGGATTCCATTACAAATGGTTGTGAGCCACCATGTGGTTGCTGGGAATTGAACTCAGGACCTCTGAAAGTAGTCAGTGCTCTTAACCGCTGAGCTATCTCTCCAGCCCTATGTGGCCCCTTTTAACCCTACGTTCTTACACCTTCATGTTCTCATATCCAGAAAGAGAAGGAATGCTGGGCCCGAGCTCTCTAACCTTTTTGATAGCAACTACATACTTAACCTATAACAACCGTAAGGCAGTCCCATTCATAACAAGACTAGAAATCTGTATTTCCAAGGCAATCTGCTAGATTGGATTTTTGGGTTGGTTGGTTTGCCAAATTTTTAGTTTGAAAAAAAAAATGCTCAAGTTCAAAAATCAAGTTCAATATACATTTAGTGAACGCTCAGTACACAGAGCGCGCCCACACTCCATGCTCTGGAAGGGGAAGTGGGGGCAAAATGTGCTTTCTTCCCTCATGGAGAAGTGATGTTACAGAAAACATTCAAAAGGCCACCAAGGGGATTCAGAGAGAAGGCACTTAGTGGTGTTTTGTTAACATCTCAAAGGACTCCATGAACCTAGGACAATTAACAACACAGAGGGTGCAGGCAGTCTGGAGTGTCCACAGGGCTGTGTCCACACCACTGTGTATGCTGTAGCCCATGCACCCTCCGTCTCTGTCTCTCAAGAAAGGGCTAGGCTCGGAGGCTGACGGCCCAATCAGAAATATATAAAAAAGTAAGCATAGTGGAGAAGTTGTCTTTTTCCTTTGAGAGACAGAAACAATGAAAGCAAGCTGTCCTGGAATATGAAGGCATTAAAGGAGATAAAACAGGTTCACAAAAATGTAAGACAGTTTGAAAACCGATAACCTTAGTCATTATCGCTGCTGCATCTTTTTTTAAAAGTCTATTTTTGAACTAAACTAATACAATACAAATATTTACCTAAACTTCAAGTGATACAATTGCCTTACTTGAAGGATGTGGACCTATAAAGGCGTTCTTAAAACGTGTATTGTGGGCATAGATACATGTTGACTTTTTGTTCAACAATATGTAAGTTAGCATCAACTATTAATTTGACATTTGTAGAGTGCTTTTATGAAAATGTTCATAAAACAGTGTCACATTCTCCTGTGCATTGCATTAGAATGGACTAACAACTATTCTACTCTCTGTCCTTAGGATGAGCTATCTATCATCTGCCAAATTTTCAGGACAGCTCAGGGCTTAGAAGAGGGCTCATCTAAATAAAGGCCGGCTAAAGTGACATTGTGGAGAGACTTAATCCTTCTCTGGCTGCCTGTGTTAACCAAAGGCTGATTTACAAGACTCTTCTGGGGGTCAGATTCTCAAATCCCCGGGGTCTTGCGACTTAACAACAAGAGAAAAAAACAAAATCAAAAACAGAAAAAAAAACGAAATGAAGGTCAGCGATGATCCTCCGCTGCAGCGACTCAAGGGCCGCCAAGGGGCTTTTACACTTGGGAGCGCAAGACTGCCTGGTTCCACAGGAAATTAACAGAGTGGAGCCTTTGTCACACCCCCCCCCCCCCCCCAGTCGCAGCCATCTACCACAGAGCATCAGGTTCCTCCTGGGGAGGAGTTATGGTAACTGAATGTGCATCTGCTTGTACAGCTACAGCTTAGAAATCCGAGGTAAGAGAAGGTGGGAAGCGCCTGGAGTGAAGCCCTGCTGGGCTGTGTGGGCTCTCTCTGGTCCCTGGGTCTCCAAGAGGAGGATTCAGGAGGATTCTTCGCTCTGCTCTCCCGCTCTCATGGACACTGTGCTCCCGGAGGCCTCAACTCAAGCTTGTCTCACTCGCCGCCCTGCAAGCTGCCCTGACAGTGGCTCTGGGCTGAGATGGAGACATGAGCCTGCATAGACGATGACAGCAGTGTTTGTGAATGGAGGCGGCCTGGTGAACACACATTGTGACAGGTGGGAGCGGAGGGACAGCGTGGAAAGCAGCTGTCAGACCGAGGGCAGCAAGGACAGCGGCGAGGAGGACCAACCGCGCCAGCTGACACCCTTCGAGAAACTGACTCAGGACATGTGCCAGGATGAGAAGGTGGTGAGGGAGATCACGCTGGGGAAACGCATAGGCTTCTATCGGATTCGAGGGGAGATCGGAAGCGGAAACTTTTCCCAGGTCAAGCTGGGGATTCACTCCTTAACCAAAGGTAGGATCGGACTAATTGGGGGTGGGGTTAGAAGGCTACTTAAGGCCATGATCATTTGTAGCTTCGGTTTGTACTGGTGTGTCATAAACAACGGCCTGGAATGTTATAGAAGACCTAGACCATTAGGTCTCTAAATGATAGGTTCCAAGGTCCCCTCGAACCAACCAGACAGAATACTCCTGTTCTTTTGGGAAATTAAGGGCTTGTTATCAGGGACTCTTCTCCCTTAGTCTTCTTTGTAGATGTTCCTAATGACGTTTGATTCTTCACTTAACACTTGGCAGCTACTGGTTGCCCTGGGACCCTGGATCAATAGTGCTCACCACTTTGGCCTAAGGGAGGAGGACAGGTGTGCGGAGCACCGGGTGCTTTTCCTAGCCTACCCTAATTGAACCCTTTCCCAGAGTTAGCCCAGCTTAGTTAAAGCTAGGAATTGGCCTATGGGAGAAAAACACTGGCCAGTCAGCATGCTGAAACCACCATCTGAAGCTCAGGGTCCCTCTCCAGAGAGACCCTTTCTGAGGTCTCCTCCACCTACCCTGTTACCACGCCCTAAGGTCCTTTCTTCTATCAGAGATAACTTTTGCTTTCTGTTTAGTTCCATGACCTTTTAATCTGTTTTACCCCTGAAGAAAAAGTAACAGACCTAATATAGCACAGTGGTATGGGACTTGCCCAGCATATGCAAGGTCCTGAGTTCAATCCCCAGCACAGCCAAATAAAAAGCATCATACGTGTGCACACCCCCAACACACAGGTACACTGGTACATATACTCAGAAGTCACAGGAGCATCAAATCTTCCGCCCCACTTGAAAGTCTCCTGGGTATCTGGGTTCACACTTCTGTATCTCAGCTACCTTAGTCTTCTCTGTAAGTTAAAATACCTCTCCCTATTTCACAGTTTGTATTGGCAAAATGCATCCACTAACAGTATCTGCCTCACTGGGTGTCAGGAGGAATGAGTAAATGATCAATCAATACTAGTTATCAACAAGATTTTTCAGGTACATCTATCTTGCCTTTGTGCAATCAAAGATAAATCGAAGTCTCCTTTTCAACAGAATTTCATTTCTCATATAAACTAAGACCAGTTCACCTGCACTCCCTATGGACTGTGACTTCCAACTCTGCTGTTACGGGTGATGCTCTAGATACTTCTCATCCCCAGACTTGTTGGGATGCTAATTTTTTGTTTGTTTGTTTGTTTGTTTGTTTGTTTTTCAATACAGGGTTTCTTTGTATAGCCCTAGCTGTCCTGGAACTCACTTTGTAGACCAGGCTGGCCTTGAACTCAGAAATCTGCCTGCCTCTGCCTTTAAAGGCGTGCACCACCATGCCTAACTTCCATTTTCTTCTTTTGAGTCAGGGTTTCTTTCCTTAAGTTGCTAAGGCCAGTATTGAACTTATTCTGTAGCCTAGATATACCATGAAGTCTTTATTCTCTGGCTCCAATCTCCTAAATACATGGAATTACAGGCCTGTGACACCAGCTCTAATAGCATTCATGTATATAAACTCATGTACAGAGTGGTTTGTATGTGTGCCTGTGGTGCTGAGAACCTAACCCAGGGCCAAGTACATTGTAACTGAACGCTCTACCACTGAGCTACGCCTCAGCCCTGGAGTGGTGTTTGTTTGTTTGTTTGTTTGTTTGTTTGTTTTTTGAGACAGGGTTTCTCTGGATAGCCCTGGCTGTCCTGGAACTCACTTTGTAGACCAGGCTGGCCTAGAACTCAGAAATCCGCCTGCCTCTGCCTCCCAAGTGCTGGGATTAAAGGCGTGCTCCACCACACCCAGCTGGAGTGGTTTTAAATATATTCATTTTCTCTGTGGACTTTTTCTTATTTTAGTTTTTTAAAAGATTTATTTTCAGACAGGCATGGTGGCACATTCCTTTAATCCCAACAATGGGGAGTCAAAGGCAAGCAGTCAAGGCCAGCCTGGTCTACAGAGCAAGTTCCAGGTCAGCCAGGGCTACACAAAGAAACCCTGTCTTGAAAAACAAAAAGAATTATTTACTTTTATTTTATTTTATGTGTATCAGTGTTTACTTACATGGATGTCAGTCGGTGCATCGCATGTATGCCTGATCTTTACAGAGGCCAGAAAGGGGGATTGGATCCCTTGGAACTGGAGTTACAGATGGTTGATAGCTGCCACATGGGTGCTGGAAACCAACCTGGGACCTCTGGAAGAGCAGCCAGTGCCCGAAGCCAGCTCTCTGGCCCTTTTCTTTTCCTTTAAAAATTAATTTTAACTTAGTTACGCAATAAGTCTACATATTTTTGGGATACAGAATAACACACACACACACACATGCGCGTGCATGCACGCGCACACCCACACACACACACACACACACACACACATTATGCAATGATCATACAGGGACATTTATCATCTCAGGTGCTTGCCATTTTGAGGGTTAGCAATATTCAACACTGTCTCTACTGTATTTCTAGGCGTTGGTTCTGTTATTCGGAAGACACACAATGGGAAGTTTCAACACACGGTGTCAAACTTCAGGGGCATATTTTAAAACTTTATTCATAAAACTATATCTAGACATGGTTATGGTGCTTTTTAGTGCAACTCAGAGGTCCACCTGCCTCTGCCTCCAAGGTGCTGGGATTAAAGGTGTGAGCCACTGCCCGGCATTAGACTACATCTAGACTAGCAATGCAGATCTAACCAGGAGGGCTGTGACTTCTCAGTCGCCTAGAGCAGAAGACAGAGACATCATGGTTAGGGAGAGTAAAGGAGACCTTGGATAAAGCCACACCTGGAGAGAAAAGGCCACACCCATGCTACAGAAGCCTGCAGACTGCAGAAGGCTGAGCAAGTTCCCTGATGTGGTTGGCTCTGTGTGGTTGCTGGTGAGTGTAGCTCAGGGGTAGAACTTGGCAGAGGATGTCGGGGGAATGGGAGCAAGTACTCATTGTAGGCTGAGCTTTGATGTGAGTATCAGAAAGATTTGTCTCACCAACTTAAGCAGGCATCTGACTTCATGCAAACTACTTTGTTTTTGGTTGTATTGTTAATAAATTACAGACCGTGATTCTTAAATTCGTTAGATAACATGTGCAGTTTAGGGTCTATAGTAGCTACTCAATAAACAGAGGCTCTCAAAAAAAAAACCCCACGAGTTTATTTTGTATTTAAATCAACTTACTTTAAAAGGAAATTAATGTTACAATAATGGGGAAAAACATCAGTTGCATAGATGGTAATGGCAAAAATTTGGATGTAATAATATAGTGGTAAAATAAACAGGAACAGATTTTAAAGTTGTTTTTTTTTTTTTAAGATTTATTAATTATATCTAAGTATACTGTAGCTGTCTTCAGACACTCCAGAAGAGGGCATCAGATTTCGTTACAGATGGTTGTAAGCCACCATGTAGTTGCTGGGATTTGAACTCAGGACCTTCGGAAGAGCAGTCAGTGCTCTTAAGCACTGAGCCATCTCTCCAGCCCCCAATTTTAAAGTTTTAAGAAGAAATTATGAGCTAACCAAAGTAATTGAGTAAAACGACCAATAAACAACTTTCTTTTTGCATTGATTAGGAGAATCGGCTAGAATAACATTTTTATTCTGCAATAACATTTTATGTGGTTGAAGGCTACTTAAGGCTGCCTGTGCATGACAATTATTTTGTGCCTTGTGAATCTCAAGGGCTTCACATTAGGAAACCATGGTGTTATCCAGTCTCTTCTGTCTTATAGATGAGGGAAAAAAGGTCCAGACCTGGCTGCTCCCACATTCAACAAAGCTAGGTGTGCAACTGGTTTCCATCCTACTTCACAAGGCTTCCTTGTCATTTTGGAATAATGTTGAAGAGGCATGTCTCTCCTACCATGCCTCCAACAAGCTAGCCAAAGTTAGCTGCTATTGATGCCGTTTTTAGACTCTAGACACTCTCCCCACTTTCATAGTATTCCCAAGCAGTGATTTTGTCAAAGAAACAGGAAAACAACAAGGAACAACACAAGTATGTAACTGTGTTAGCCAGCTTTGTCGTACTATGACAGAATGCCTGAGATAATAAAGCTTTGAGGGGGAAAGGCTTATTTCATTTATACTTTAAGAAATTTCAGTCCATGCTTAGTTGATGCCGTTGCCTTCGGCCCTGGGATGAGGCAGTGCAGCTCAGTAGGAGCTATACTAGATAAAGCTGCTCATTGCATGCAGCCTAGAAGCAAGAGGGGAGACATGCAGAGAGACCAAGGTTCCACTGTCCCCTTCAACGGGTCACTCTCAATGCCTAACATCATCCCTGTAAGCCCCACCTCTTAAGCTTCTGCTACCTCCCAGAAGCATCAGGGACCAAGGACCAAGTCTCTAGGACACGTCATAGCCAAACTGTAACAGTAACCACATCTCATGAAAGCAGCATGGAGTCTTCTTACAGCTGACTTTCTGTCTGTCCTTGTCCCCTCAAACAATGTCCAGGAGAAAAGAGGTATCATGACTCACACAGGAAAAGGCAGGAAAGTCCTGAGGGGCACATGGACTGTGGAGTTAGTCCGGTTTTCTTGGAATTGTGATTCTTTGTTCTCCTATCTGTGTGGCTACAAAAAAAAAAAGCTCTGTCTCTGTTCTGCACGTTCTCCCACGTGTAAAGTGAGACAAGCATTAGCTTGCATTAGTTGCTTAGGATTGTTGTATGGAGAAGATTTAAAAGTATGTAATATTATTATAGTCTGCTTTCTATTGTTGTGATAAAACATTCTGACCAAAAGCAACTTGGGGAGGAAAGTTTTGTTTGATTTACACATCCCAATAAAAGCCCATCACTGATGGAAGCCAAGGTAGGAATTCAAGGCAGGAACCTGAAGCAGAGGCCAGAGAAGGGTGCTGCTTACTGGCTTGCTCTCCATGGCTTGCTCAGTCTGCTTTCTTATACAATCCAGGACCCAAGGGTGGCCCACCCACAGTATGTGCACAGTAGCTCAGGCCTTCCTACATTAATCATTAATTAAGTAAATGCGCCAGGCATGGTGGCGCATGCCTTTAATCCCAGCACTTGGGAGGCAGAGGCAGGCGGATTTCTGAGTTTGAGGCCAGCCTGGTCTACAAAGTGAGTTCCAGGACAGACAAGGCTACACAGAGAAACCCTGTCTCGAAAAACCAAAAAAAAAAAAAAAATAAAATAAATAATGCTTACTAGGCTGAAGAGATGGCTCAGTAGTTCAGACTGTTCTTCCAGAGGTTCTGAGTTCAAATCCCAGCAACCACATGGTAACTCACAGCCATCTGTAATGGGATCTGATGCCCTCTTCTGCTGTGTCTGAAGACAGCGACAGTATACTCATATAAATAAATAAATCTTAAAAAGGAAGGAAGGAAGGAAGGAAGGAAGGAAGGAAGGAAGGAAGGAAGGAAATGCTTGCCCTTAGGCCAGTCTGATGGGGGCATTTTCAGAGTTGATCGCAATTGATGTTCTATGTTCCCAGATGATCCTAGCCTGTGTAAAGTTAACAAAGATCTAACCAGAACAAATATGCTATATACCATATGCTAAACCAAGCACATAGGACATATTCATTAAATGATAGCAGGAGACTCTTTCAAAGCAGTGTGGATTCTTCAGGCCTGAGTCATTTATCATACAGTTCCAGGAACATAAATCTGTTCAAACTCGCTCAAATGCAAAGAGGTGTGAGAGCCCGCAGCAGTCTCAATCTTGTCACTCATGGGACTTGAAGTCTTCCTGGAATTTCATGGCTTTTCATGATAGCATTTTATCTTTGTTACCATGGTATTTGACATCATGATAAATATCTCTCTACTTCTTTGAACAAGATGACTCTTAGTGTTTATTATCCATGGTGCATCTTGGCCAGGAATTGTGGTTGCTAGCTCAAGTTCCATAACCTCCCCTATACTGCCCGTCCCCATCCCACTAGTCCCAGTCGATCTCAGCTCCAATTCTGAAAAGAAAATATGTTTGTTCACTGGCCAGCTGTGATGGCTACCTTGGAGTGAAGGCTGTTACAGTCCTTAGGACCACATGCCCACTCCTCTCTCAGCAGATCTAAAGGTCGTAGCATCTCTAAGGAGAACAAAGAAGGTACTGCTGGTAAGTGTATCTACCACGTATAGAATAACCAACTAAGCTGTGAGAAACCCACAAGGCAGGTGTAAGACAATGGTGTAGACATTTGGTAGACGGGGCTTCTAGCTGAGAAAAAAATGATGATCAATGTTTATATGAATTACGTGGCTTCCTGCCTGATATATTATAAAGTTAACTTCATGCCCATCTGCCTGGGCTTCAGAGAACAAATACCTGCTGTGTAGGTGGCGCTTTGTAAGGCTTCCATGCCCTTCTTGTGCCCAATCCCCATAGTCTAATCCTGTTACCAAAGGTACAGTGTCACCCCTGGTTATGGCATGTGCAAAGAAGGCCAGGGAAATGAATAGTTGTTTGCAAAGATGTGGCCCCTATACAAGGCCAGCTTTGCCAGAATTGTCATGAGGTTTTCTAGGAAATAGCATTTTGATGCCCTGGGAGTTCTCAGGTCAGTGGCTAAGGATAAAATAATAACAACAATAACAACAAAGACACCAGCTGTTTTGGGTCTCCAGAGAGACGGTGACCTCTCTTCTGGAGGTCTATTGTCATAGCCGACAGTATAGCTTCTCTTGGGATCTGGAGGGAGATAAGGTAGGCTGAGAACCATCATGACTGCCCCCTTTTAGTCTGACTAGAAGTTTCTCAAAAGCAACGATGCTCCGAGCTCCTGAATGTTTTATGTCCCATCTGTTGTCCGCAACAAAGATTAAAGAAACCGAAGGTGGCTGAGCCTTCCTTGGCCGTGGCCTTCGTGACCTCTTCCCCCCTCTCGGCCCTTCGTGACCTCTCCCCCCTCTCGGCTTTGCATTTTCTCCTTCAGTGTGTTCACTGATTGCTCTACTTGTTTGTTTCTTTATTTATTTTTGTGATTGTTTATTTGTGTGTGTCATGTATGTATGTGCACACGTGTGTGTGTGTGGGTGTGCTCACCTGTACTTTTGTGCTGGGGCTGGAGGTTGACACTGGAATCTCTTCCTTTCTCTCTCTTCACCTTTAAGAACATTTAAAAATGTATTCTTTGGTAATTTCATACATGAATACAATGTATTTATTGTATCCATAAATACTTACTGATTCCTCCTCCCAGTCCCCTCAGCCCCCGCCCCTTTTCTGACTTCATCCCCTCCTCTTTCTTTTACAAATCATGAGTCCGGTTACTGCTGACCATAAGTGCCCATGTCAATTCTGTTTACATTGTTCACTCTGTCAATCGACTTAGAGCTCACTGTTTTAGCGAGATTGGCTTCCCAGCAGGCCCAGGGGGACCCAACTGTCTCCCCTCTCTGTAGAACGAGGGCTATAGCTTTCATTGGGTGCTGGGGATACAAACTCAGGTCTTCATGTGTCCACAGCAAGTGCTTAATCCTCTGACCCATCTCCCCAATTACCATTAAAAAACAAACAAATAAACAACGTATACTTAATGTCTCCTGAGTGCACGCTTTGTTCTGAAGTCTACAGAAATGGTGCATCTCTTGTCTTTATGGGTACTAACAGCTGTTTAGAGGAGACTGGCTAAAAACGATGTTGTCCCCAAGGCAGGCTACAAGAGTGGGATCACTTGACCCCCGATAGAATCTAGAAAGGCCTGTAGTGGGTCCTGAGATTTGTTTCCCAGGACGAAGTGGGAAAAACTCTAGGAAGAAAGACCTGTAAAGTACCTTGAGGACAGTATAGAGGTGATTCAGTAGAGCTGGCAGAGGTGCCTGCAGAGTAGCAGGGAAGAATGTGGGTGGTGATGATAATGTAAACATTGGCCTGCCCACAAAGACTCTTGCTGGACTGAGTTTTGTCATTTAGGATTCAGATAACCACTGAAGGAGTAATTGATGTGATGTGACTTCAGTGAGCAGGGTGAACTCAAGCCAGTGGAATGATCCAGATGAATGAACAGTGATGCCCACTGAGACTAAGGGAGTGGCAAGGAGGATGTAAAGGAAGGGTGCGGTTAAAAAAATGGTTTAGAATATTCAAAACCAGGCAGGTGTGGTGGTTCAGTGGATAAAGTGCTTACATTGCGAGTGTGAGGACCAGATCAGATATTCAGGACTCACATACAAGCCATGTGGCTCAATCTGCAATGTCTGCAGGAATCCACAGAGCAAGGTGGCTAATTAGACTGCAATGTCTGCAGGAATCCACAGAGCAAGGTGGCTAATTAGACTGCAATGTCTGCAGGAATCCACAGAGCAAGGTGGCTAATTAGACTGCAATGTCTGCAGGAATCCACAGAGCAAGGTGGCTAATTAGACTAGCTGAATTTGTGGGCATGGTCTAGCTAGAGACCCTGCCTCAATAAAATAGAGACAGATTGAGGAAGACACTTGACTCAACCCAATCTGACCTCCAGTCCCCCTACCCTNTTAAAGAAACCGAAGGTGGCTGAGCCTTCCTTGGCCGTGGCCTTCGTGACCTCTTCCCCCCTCTCGGCCCTTCGTGACCTCTCCCCCCTCTCGGCTTTGCATTTTCTCCTTCAGTGTGTTCACTGATTGCTCTACTTGTTTGTTTCTTTATTTATTTTTGTGATTGTTTATTTGTGTGTGTCATGTATGTATGTGCACATGTGTGTGTGTGTGGGTGTGCTCACCTGTACTTTTGTGCTGGGGCTGGAGGTTGACACTGGAATCTCTTCCTTTCTCTCTCTTCACCTTTAAGAACATTTAAAAATGTATTCTTTGGTAATTTCATACATGAATAAATGTATTTATTGTATCCATAAATACTCACTGATTCCTCCTCCCAGTCCCCTCAGCCCCCACCCCTTTTCTGACTTCATCCCCTCCTCTTTCTTTTACAAATCATGAGTCCGGTTACTGCTGACCATAAGTGCCCATGTCAATTCTGTTTACATTGTTCACTCTGTCAATCGACTTAGAGCTCACTGTTTTAGCGAGATTGGCTTCTCAGCAGGCCCAGGGGGACCCAACTGTCTCCCCTCTCTGTAGAACGAGGGCTATAGCTTTCATTGGGTGCTGGGGATACAAACTCAGGTCTTCATGTGTCCACAGCAAGTGCTTAATCCTCTGACCTATCTCCCCAATTACCATTAAAAAACAAACAAATAAACAACGTATACTTAATGTCTGCTGAGTGCACGCTTTGTTCTGAAGTCTACAGAAATGGTGCATCTCTTGTCTTTATGGGTACTAACAGCTGTTTAGAGGAGACTGGCTAAAAACGATGTTGTCCCCAAGGCAGGCTACAAGAGTGGGATCACTTGACCCCCGATAGAATCTAGAAAGGCCTGTAGTGGGTCCTGAGATTTGTTTCCCAGGACGAAGTGGGAAAAACTCTAGGAAGAAAGACCTGTAAAGTACCTTGAGGACAGTATAGAGGTGATTCAGTAGAGCTGGCAGAGGTGCCTGCAGAGTAGCAGGGAAGAAGGTGGGTGGTGATGATAATGTAAACATTGGTCTGCCCACAAAGACTCTTGCTGGACTGAGTTTTGTCATTTAGGATTCAGATAACCACTGAAGGAGTAATTGATGTGATGTGACTTCAGTGAGCAGGGTGAACTCAAGCCAGCGGAATGATCCAGATGAATGAACAGTGATGCCCACTGAGACTAAGGGAGTGGCAAGGAGGATGTAGAGGAAGGGTGCGGTTAAAAAAATGGTTTAGAATATTCAAAACCAGGCGGGTGTGGTGGTTCAGTGGATAAAGTGCTTACATTGCGAGTGTGAGGACCAGATCAGATATTCAGGATTCACATACAAGCCATGTGGTTCAATCTGCAATGTCTGCAGGAATCCACAGAGCAAGGTGGCTAATTAGACTGCAATGTCTGCAGGAATCCACAGAGCAAGGTGGCTAATTAGACTAGCTGAATTTGTGGGCATGGTCTAGCTAGAGACCCTGCCTCAATAAAATAGAGACAGATTGAGGAAGACACTTGACTCAACCCAATCTGACCTCCAGTCCCCCTACCCTNCTGCAATGTCTGCAGGAATCCACAGAGCAAGGTGGCTAATTAGACTGCAATGTCTGCAGGAATCCACAGAGCAAGGTGGCTAATTAGACTAGCTGAATTTGTGGGCATGGTCTAGCTAGAGACCCTGCCTCAATAAAATAGAGACAGATTGAGGAAGACACTTGACTCAACCCAATCTGACCTCCAGTCCCCCTACCCTTCCCCCACATGCACACACGTGGCATCCATGTCTATGCATGAGAGTGAACATATATACATATAAAATACCATACATACATACATAAAATTTTGAAGTAGAAATTTAAACAAGACTATTTAAAATCTCTGGGCCTTTAGATGAGCAAGACCAGATAAGGAAAGGGAGAGGGATACATAGAGTTGACTATGTTTTCAGAAGTAATGACTTAACAGAAAATAGCACCTTGCATGAGAAGGAACAGATCTGCTAGTAAAGATTTGAAACACTGAAATGAAGATTCATGGGGTTGATGGTTGAGAAGGAAAGATTTGAGGCTTAGCAAAAAAAAAAAAAAAAAAAAAAAAAAATCAAAGACTCAGGAGAAACCCTCGGGTTTTGCCTTAGTCACTTTTTGATTGCTGTGACTCTACTCTATGATGAAGGTGACTTATAAAAGAGTTCATTAAGCCGGGCGTGGTGGCGCACTCCTTTAATTCCAACACTCGGGAGGCAGAGGCAGGTGGATTTCTTAGTTCGAGGCCAGCCTGGTCTACAAAGTGAGTTCCAGGACAGCCAGGGCTATAAAGAGAAACCCTGTCTCGAAAAACAAAAACAAAACAAAACAAAACAAAAAAAGAGTTTATTGGGGTTTACAGTGTCAGGGGATGAGTCCATGACCATCATGTCTGGGAGCGTGGCTGCAAGGAGGCAGGCATGCAGGCAGGCAGGCAGGCAGGCATGGTGCTAGAACATCAGCTAAGAGTGTTTACATCCTTATCCATAAACATGAGGCAAGAAAGATCTACTAGGAATGGCCTGGGCTTTTGAAACCTTACAGCTCACCTCCCCCCAGTGACACACCTCCTCCAGCAAAGACACACCTCCTAGTCTTTCCCTAATGGTTGTACAGACTGGAGACCAAGCATTCATATATGAAGCTATGGGAGCCATTTTCATTTAAACCTTCCCTGGGTTTTCAGAGCTCCTTGGAATCAGATACTGTATCATGCTATAACTTTTAATTCCCCCCCACCTTTACTATAAATATTAAACATTAGACAAATATTTAGTGAATTGAGTCAGTATACTAATTTCTCATGGCAGCATAGCAATGGTGGAGAAGAACTAGCAGATGAAAGGTGCTCTATGCTGTCATCTCCGGGAGGATGGAGCTAGGCACTAACGCACGGTAAACCTGTGTAAAGAAAGCTCATTGACTTTTAAGAGAGTAGTAATACCTCCTGTAAAAGGGGAAGAGATGATGCAGAAGGAACTTTAGAGGAATTAGTTACAGGTACTTAATAATTTGAAGCCTTTCCATAAATGTGCAGATTTCTGGCTTCTCTTGGGGGGAAAAACAAAACAAAACAGTAAAATCCAACAGCATCAGATCTGTGGTGAAAAGAGCAATGGCCATTTGGAGTTGAGTAGCAATGGCAGTCCTCCTGTTTCTGCAGCCCCACTGCCTCAACAACCCACCCTTTCTTCTTACCATTACCTGTCTAGAGACATCTAAAGGCATCCCAACTTGTAAATCTGAGTTGAAAGAATGTGTTACCCACAAGGAGGGACCCATGTCAGAGGTTTTTCTTCATTGGTTTGGTTTGGTTTGGCTTTTAGACAAGCTATCTATGGTAGCCCTGGCTGTCCTGGAGCTTGCTCTGTAGCCCAGGTTGGCCTTGAATCTACAGAGATCTGCCTGCCTGCTCCCCGCCCGAGTGCTGGAATTAGAAGCAGGTGACACCACCTCCCAATCCGAGTCAGAGTTTGTATCAGATAGACATGGAGAAAGAGCAGTTTGTCCTCTCAAACCTCCCAGCAGCACCAAGAGGAGCCAGGTACCCCTCTGCCCACACTGAAGTCAGACCACTCTTTTCTACAACTGGAGTCAAGGTCATGACACACTGTATAAAGCCTTGGGTTTCCCAAGGCTGTCTTCCCTAACACAAGCTCCAAGACTGTGTGGGTTACCTCACCCTTCAAGTCTTCCTGGATAATTTTGAGATCCCTATCATCCCTCTCCATCTCTATTATAGAGGAGTCCCCTCAGCCTCTCTAGTACAAATGTTGCATCTCGTGTAGGCCAACACATGCACCATCCCCTGGGCTTCTCCCTCACTTCCTAGTCTCTCACTCAGAGGGGCCATGCCACTTTTTATTCTGACCCTCTCCTAATGTTAACCATAAATATCCTAAGTGCTATTCGAAAAGTCCTTCTCTCTCACTGGGTTGTAAGAACAGTTCTTGTCTTCTCCATGCTTAATGCATAGTGTGCACTCCCTGAATATGTGTTTAAAGAGGATGGGGAGCTGGCTCGCCTGGTAGAACATTTGCCTCTTCCAGGTGAACCCCTGAGTTTGGATTCCCAGAACCCACATAAAGCACCAACCATCTTTAGTAAATACCAGGAGTGGGGGTGGGGAGGTGAAAGGCAGAGATTTAGACGTGGCAAAGGTACAAGACAATGAGACAAGGTGAAAGAAGCCTAAGAAATGACATTCAAGGTTGTCCTGTGACCTGGACAGGCACCGTCTGTGCATATACGAGTACATATGAAGTCTGAATTCCTTAGAGGGACAGACATTTCTAACAGTGAGCAAAAGTGAGTGAGTGAGTGAGTGAGTGAGTGAGTGAGTGAGTGAGTGAGTGAGTGAGTGAGTGAGTGAGTGAGACAGGATTCCTCTATGTGGCCTGACCATCCTGGAACTCTCTATGTAGATCAGGCTAGCCTTGAACTCACAGAAATCTGCCTGGCTCAGCCTTCCAAGTGCTGGGATTAAAAGTATGCACCACCACACTTGGCTTTAACAATGATTTATTTCATTTTGCATTTGTGTTGTGAAGCAGAGCACAGATTCCCATGTGCTTTAACGGGAGATGACGCAGTTAGGCTCCCTGGAGCAGTGTCTAAAGAGGCACTCACCCCCCATAGCACTTGTCCTGCCCTACATTAGTCCTGTGCCATCTCATGTTAAATCACATGGGATCTGTGCTTTGCCTGGAGGGCACAGGGGGCTTCTATGGAAGAGAGACTGAGGTCTCCACCACCACGCATTGTGGACACTCAGAGTGTTCGAAGGTCAAGGGCCCGCAGAGATCGGTACTGAGACGCGGAGGGAAGGACGCAGAGAGAATGTCTTCTGCAGAGACTGTGAACCTAAAAGGTGGGATTTTTAGCTCTTGCATTACCAGCTCATCCAATAGACAGTACAAAACGTTGGTTCAGGGAAACAGCACGAGGCACTTGACACTAACCACTGAACGGTAGAAAAGCTGTGACCAAGGAAGGATGCTCAGAAGATAGCCGAGGAAGCCCACTGGCTCGACTGATAGCCTGTAGAGATAGCCAAACTGAGACTTAATTATTTATGATTTGCCTCTTTGCTGCTTAATATTGCTTCCAACAGAAGAAGCACCCACCCCACACATTAGACACCATTACTACCCCCATCCATTTCAGAAAGCTGAATTGACCTTTGACACACTAATAACACCCGTGCTTTGAGTAAGTAGTATCTATTTCATGCCAATAACACTGGGCCAAAGTTCTTCGAAGCAGAGATGTTGCAAGTAGGTCAAACAGTCAGTCTGTCACCGTCTCTTCTGACTTGTCTGCCAACCTCTTTCTGGATAGTCTGGCCATATCTGAACAGTAGCAAAATGATGTTTTATTATGAATTCAAGATTCATTTAGTTTTAATGGTAACCATTTTCATCCTATGGTCTATTTTGTAGAAAGGTTACAAGTACCGGTTATCAATACAAAATGTATAGATAAACTATCTGTGATTCCCCAGTTAGAAGATAAATCTCCTGGGGTTGGGAGGGTAGGTCAGTAGGCTGAGTGCTCATACAGCATACAAATTCCATCTTAAATCACAGTCCTGCAAAAATTAGGCGTTAGCAGCATATAATTTAGCACTTGGGAGATGAAGGTAAGAGGATAAGAAATTCAAGGCTACCTTTGACTGTGTAGTGAGTTCAAGGCCATCCTGGAATGCAAGAGACCCTTTAATAAAAAAAAAAAGTAGAGAATTCTTCTAAACATTTTAATGAAATGTCTTACCATATATTTTTATACAAGTGAATATTAGTATTTTTCTTATGCCTTATATATTAAACGTAAGTGCAGACAAGTACAGAATGTCATCATTTGGGAGCCTATCATTATAAACAAAGCCAGGCGTGGTGGCGCACGCCTTTAATCCCAGCACTTGGGAGGCAGAGGCTGGTGGATTTCTGAGTTCGAGGCCAGCCTGGTCTACAGAGTGAGTTCCAGGACAGACAGGGCTACACAAGAAACCCTGTCTCAAAACAAACAAACAAACAAACAACAAAGCCAAAAACAAAACAAAACAAAACAAAACGAAAACCAAAGATGAACCACACTTTAACCGTCTCTTGCCGGCTACTTGCTGTTCTCCATAACACATGCACCCTTGTACACATATCAGGTTGTCCCTTTAGGATTAATTGCAAAAAGTGAAATGTCTGGATTAAAGAAAGTAATCATCATTATGATTTCAACACATTATCCTAAACTCCTGTCCAGAACTATTGCACTAGGCAGTCCTCCCTCCACTTGCATAGTAATGGGCCTATTTCTTCTTTCTTTCTTTCTCTTTCTTTCTTTCTTTCTTTCTTTCTTTCTTTCTTTCTTTCTTTCTTTCTTTCTTCTTTCTTTCCTTCCTTCCTTCCTTTTTTCTTTCTTTCTTTCTTTCTTTCTTTCTTTCTTTTTCTTTTTCTTTTTCTTTTTTTTTGGTGGGGGGAGGGTTGGCTTTTTTTTTTTTCGAGGCAGGGTTTCTCTGTGTAGCCCTGGCTGCCTGGCTGTCCTGGAACCCACTCTGTAGATCAGGCTGGTCTCAAACTCAGAAATCCGCATGCCTCTGCCTCCCAAGTGCCTGGCTACAGGCTTATTTCTTTAAGCCTTCGCCAACAACACAACATAGACAGAGTGTGCCTGTGTCCTGGACTTTATGTGTCAGGCATATAGATAAAGTAAAATAAAACACAGTCCCTACAAGGAGGGTGAGAATGACAGGGAAGGCAGTGTGTATAAGCTAGCAAGCTGAGATTGTGTGCTCTGAACACCCAGTGCCTGCCTGGGTGTCGTGATGGTCTCAAGTGGGTGCCATGGGAGACCTCCTGGGATAGGCTAACTATAGGGCTAGCCTTGTAGGACCACGAGGGTTGACCTGAGTAAAGACTGGGGAAAGAATGAGCTGAACAACAATGGATGTTTGTTGTCTCAAGAACACCAGGTTAAAGGGGAAAGTTGGAAGGGAAGCTGGACAGGGACCACAGACAATGACACTGAAGAGACAAGCCAGTTCTGAGCAGGAGTGCTGTCTGAGCTAAGTAAAGGAGTTTTAGCTTTACCCAGTGAAGATTCCAAGTAAAAACTCCTTTGCAAGGCAGGAGTTGTTGTCCAGACCTGTATGTAGATATTGATATGGACTTGAGGATTATTATTATTTTTTAATTTCCATTGATTTGGGAACCACTGAACCTCTCTCTCTGTCTAATAGAATAAAGGAGACTACCCAGAACCCTCCAGCTTTATACCTACGATTTCCCATTATAACAAAACAAATCATCATCAACAACAATGACACCCCTTTATCTCTTTTTTCTTTCCAGAAAAGGTGGCCATTAAGATTCTGGACAAAACCAAGTTAGACCAGAAAACCCAAAGGCTGTTATCCAGAGAGATTTCCAGCATGGAAAAGTTGCACCATCCCAACATCGTCCGTCTTTACGAAGTCGTGGAGACCTTGTCCAAGCTCCACCTAGTGATGGAGTATGCAGGAGGTGGGGAGCTCTTTGGGAAAATTAGCACCGAGGGGAAGCTTTCTGAACCGGAAAGCAAGCTCATCTTCTCCCAGATTGTGTCTGCCGTGAAGCACATGGTAAGCAGGGGCTCCCACTCCACCTGCCACGGGAACTGGGACGTGGGGCCTTGGTACACTTTCACATCATCATCCCACAGAGAGTTGGCTCTGAAATGACAGCCCCTGCTGTGAGCGCCAGACTGGCTGGGACCACGGTCCTTGCCTCCAAAGCAGCATCCAGGATCTTGGCACACAGCATGCCTGCAGCTTCTCCAGAAAAATTACACACACACAAAAAAACCACTCCAAGAAATCAGATGAGCATCCTTCTCTTATTGGCCACGTTCACCTCTCCAGACTCATTTTGTACCTCTTAGATGGCTTGTTATTGCTCCAAGGTTTGTTCTTCTTGTGTGCTCGCTAGGGCCAGCCATACTGCTGGGCACACGGAAGGACCTTGACTTGTGAGTCTAACTGCCAGATGTCAAGGAGAAGAAGCCCAGAGTCTCCAGCAGGGAGCACAGCTACGGGTCCATAGAAGCCCCTGTGACCTACCACTTCTCCCTGCACTCTGGTCTCTGAAGAGAGAAAGGCTGAGTTGCAGGCCTGTGCAAAGGACCACGCTGAGCAACTGCCCACACAGTGGCTTATACAGTTAGTTCCCACAGCAGCCTTAGGAAGCAAATGCCAGCCAGCATCTCACTTAATGCAGAAGTCTCATTCGCATTACACCTCATAGAACTGAATGTAGATTTGACCAGTAGTAGCTTACGACGCCCGCGTTTTGAACCCAAAGGGTTCATTAGGACAAATGGCATTAAACCTTTACCCAAGCCTTTAAAACTAAATGGGTCAAAGTTCCCCCAGACTATTGCCTGAATTTAGCGTGTAAGGGCAGGAAGGGACATGTGCTTGAAACACATTGCAGACTCTGTTGCAAGAGACCTTCCAAACTCAACCTCCTTTTTTTGCTAAATTATGTGAGCCCACCCAAAGGGGTACAGCCGGGTGATAGGAACAGGCCCCAAGACTTCCTGCTCTTGGTCTCAGTCAAGAGAACACTCAGAAGACTCAGCTAAGATACCAGAAAGCAAGGCTTAATATTTGATTGCGTTTCAAAATTGTGCAGTTGCATAAGATCTGGGTCTTTTTTTCTGGCACAAAATCGAATCGAGAGTCTGTGTGGCACAAATTCCAATCTTCAACCCCACAGAAGACCCAAAACCTTCAGTCTATTTGTGGGGATGCAAGCATCTCACTGGGTGAAAGGTCAGGGCAGAGTTTGCTAATATGATTTAAGTTGTTTTCTATTGAATTCTTGAGGTTAGCCATCATCACTCGACTCTGTTTGCAAAGAAATAGATATATTTTCTACTTGGTCATTTACCTTAAAAGTGACTGTCCTCTCATGTTTCTTCACAGCATGAAAACCAAATTATTCACAGAGATCTGAAAGCAGAAAACGTCTTTTATACCAGCAGGACGTGTGTGAAGGTGGGAGATTTTGGATTCAGCACTGTAAGCAAGAAAGGCGAGATGCTGAACACTTTCTGTGGGTCTCCGCCCTACGCGGCACCGGAACTCTTCCGAGACCAACACTACGTTGGTGTTTATGTGGATATCTGGGCCTTGGGTGTCCTTTTGTACTTCATGGTGACTGGCACCATGCCATTTCGAGCGGAAACCGTGGCCAAGCTGAAGAAGAGCATCCTTGAGGGTACCTACACCATACCCCAGCATGTGTCCGAGCCTTGCCACCGGCTCATCCGAGGAGTCCTTCAGCCCACGCCCACAGAGAGGTATGGGATCAACTACATCATGAGCAACGAATGGATGCGAGGGGTGCCATACCCCACCCCTTTGGAACCGTTCCAACTGGATCCCAAACATTTGTCGGAAACCAGCACCCTCAAAGAAGAAGAAAACGAGGTGAAGAGCACTTTAGAACACTTGGGGATTACAGACGAACATATCCGGAACAACCAAGGGAGAGATGCTCGGAGCTCTATCACGGGGGTCTATAGAATCATTTTACATCGAGTGCAAAGAAGAAAAGCATTGGAAAGTGTGCCGATAATGATACTACCAGAACCTAAAGAAAGGGACCTAAGGAAAGGGTCCCGCGTCTACAGAGGCATAAGACACACATCTAAATTTTGTTCGATTTTATAAATTATATCAGGCAGCTGGGAGCTAGCCATGAGCAGTTTCTGCTTTTAACTTTTCTTGTACACAATTTGAATGGGAACTTTTTTTTGTAATTTTTAAATAAATTTGAGATATGCATACCACCCCCCTACAAAGTCTCTTAGCCTAGAGGCTGGTGTGTCTTGGTGGGTTTTGTCTTCTTGTCATACTTCAGCCTTCATTTATTTAATGGAGAAATACAAGGAATTAGGGCCAGGTACTGTTTAAGCGCTGAGGAGACAGCTGAACCAGTCCCCTTCCCCTGTGTGTAGAACATTCTAATACACAACACAGACCCTTGCTAGCAACTATTTTTGTTTTTAAAAGGAAGATATCTAATAGTGGGGGGTGCCATGCTGACTTCCCCACGGGGTTATCTGATGTTAGAAGCTTACTACTTTTGGATTAGATCTTTAATGGAGGCCACTTTGAGAGGATAATAGTATCTTGGGAGGGATGAAGGAGTAGCAATAGTGAGCTGAAGAAGGTAAATATTATGCCCAACAGCCAGGGTTATAAATTAGATTCCTGGGCTGGTGAGATGGCTCAGCGGGTAAGAGCACCCGACTGCTCTTCTGAAGGTGATAAGTTCAAATCCCAGCATCCACATGGTGGCTCACAACCATCCGTAACAAGATCTGGTGCCCTCTTCTGGGGTGTCTGAAGACAGCTACAGTGTACTTACAGATAATAAATAAAATAAATCTTTAAAAAAAAAATAAATAAATTAGATTCCTCCAAAGAGCGCCAACAACAAAGGCTTTCACATAGTGTATTTGGGAAGTGATCCCACAACAGAGCCTTTGTCATGTGCCCTCTGCATTTCCAGATAATTCTGAGAGAGTACCAAGTGGTTTCTCTGTATTTCTCAGGGATTTGTATCAAAAAAAAAAAAAAGTTTTAAGAGCAAGAAGGAAAAGGTCACTGGCTGGAGGCAGTGTACTTCCAAATAGGACCTTGTATGAACCATTCAAACTTGCATGGAAATGGTTACAGCATCAGTAGCTGGAGGGAAGCAATATGGCAGGGAGGACCCAAAGCAGAAGCTAACAGTCTATCCAGACCCCCTGCTCCATTTAAATCCTCTGTTAAATATACTTATTGGAGGGGGTTGAAACCTGGAAGGACTCAGCACAGCAGGTTATCAGAGCTGTAACAATAATGGTCAAGTTCTGACCACCAGCCCAGGGGGTTCCACCTACACAGGTCCTTAGATTAAGTGAATCCTTGGGTGGACAAGAGCAGGTACAGTTTAAACAGGTGACGCTGATGCTGTTAGTTAGGGGCCAGGCTTTTCGGCTCTCTGAGCTACAGTCATGACTGCAGCTGGTCTGGAGGCCGTAGGTGGACCTCCTTCCATCAGCTAACCTAACCAGTTTCCTTCCCTTAGACCAGCATTTCCACTGCTTTCCATGCAGTAGCATAACTCAAACTGTCATCATGAAAGGACCCTAGTCCTCAATTGCCTTATCCTTGGTAAACTGTAACTGCTGTCGCTGCCTGCTCACTATCATCTCAGGTTATACTTAGGGTCAAGTATCTTCATACCTGCTGTATCTTCATTCCTACCCCATTTGCCCACTCACATGGGCAGCCTACATGGCCATGTTAGTCTTAGATTAGCAGGAGTTCCTTGCCTCCTGAGAACCCAAACTGCTCATCTACTTTAGCCTAGGTGGTTGGGAGGAATTACAAACCCTTCACGTCACCGATTGTGCAATGAGTCCACCTCACTTCCAGCTTCTGGCTCCCATACCTGTGAACGTAAACACCAAGAGACATCTAAGCCACTGTTAAAGCATGCACGCCCATCGCTGGAGAACACACCAGGCCTGCGGGTTACTAATCCATCTGGCACCGGAGGCCAGTCATGTTCTGTTTGTACTAGCTGCTTGCAGCATCGAGGTCTGTGCTAATGCAGAGGGATTCCAACACAGTTAGGAGATACAGTGACAAAGAGTCTAGTATTCTAGGGTAACTGCTGGGAGGACACACGGTGGGCAGGAAATGCACAGCCCTAGCCTGAGCAGGTTTCAGCTCCCATGAGGATGAATTGCTGTTGTGCTCGTGTGAGATGACGACGCTAATGCTCCGGTCAACACCCAGTTCACAGCCTTGTGGTTCTGTTTGCTTGGCACCCAGTGCATTTTGGATGGCCTTAGGGAAGGAAGGCACTTTCCTTGGGATGTCTGTCCAGTCTTGCATAATGAATCCCAACATGTTTATCTCCTGGAGTTTCAATTCTGTCCTAGGGTGGTTCTAACAGGGCCACCTCATGTAATGTTTGTCACAGCTGTGGTCCAAACTGTATAGCCACCTAGCAGTATCATCCCAAGACCTGCTTAGATGGCCCCTGTCAAGGTCATAGGCAAAAGTTCTCATGATAAACTCTCCTATAGCGGGTCTTACAGTCTCCCCTCCACCTTTTCAGACACACTTAAGATACACTTGCACATTTGTCCAGATTGACCGGATTTATTAGCCAGCTTCTGCAAGTCCTTCAGTGTCTACTATTTCCATAGACAGGGGCATGTGCGTCTCCACTCAGGCTGTGTTGAGACTTCGCTTTGGCTCTTGGCTTGGAGAACAGTGGGAAACATTAGGGCAGGATCTGGAGGCCAAATTACCCTGGCCTGTCTTAGATGCCCTGGCAGCTTTCTGACAAGGAGCTGTCCTTCCCACCAAAGGAAGCCTGTTTTGCAACCTTTCCTCCCTTGTCCACTGTGCTAACTTCACTTGAAGGTCTGACCGTCTCTCTTCAGAGCAAGCCCTAACTTTCATAGAGAAGGGTGAGAGCTCACTCTCTAACCTCCATATAAAATCTAGGGCCTCAGTGTAGCACTCTAGAGCAAAGATGAGGTTTCAATGACACCTTGTTTTAAACTCAATATGTCTTCCTTTAATTGGTTGACTGACTCAGGGCTATCATGTTACTTCCCAGGTTTCCTAAGTAGTAAAAACTGACCAGACTCAGTCTTTATCTTGCCCCCCCCCCCCATCTTGTTCAGGTAACCACAGAACCCAATGCTTTGTTTTCCTATCTACAGATGACAAGTCTTGGTACTAACAGTTGATCCTACATGTCACATGTTTTCATGACCCTGCTTGCCAACATCCTGAGTGTTCTCAGGGTTGCAACAATCCCTTTGCCTGAGGGATTCTAGCCACAATCTTACTTCTCATAGAGACGCATGTGGGGACATGATGCTACCGGAATTCACAGGCCAACGTTGCTGGAAAGTGCTTGTTCCTGATAACTGAACTAGTGCTCTGCTTTAGAGGCACAAACCAAACTATTCTTTTTGTAATCCTTTGCAAGTCACTGCCTCAATAGAAATAAAATTTGCACTATGAATCTCAGGTTGGCTACCTCTCCCTGCAACCAAGGACAAAACAAAAACCAAAGAGGGACCTTAATCCTAAATTTAAAGGAACTCATTTTTGAAGGAACTCATTTGACATCAAGTGATTTCTGCCTGGGCCATGGTAGCACATGTCTGTGGTCCCAGCACTGAGGTGGGGGCAGGGCAAACTAGACATTTAGACTAGCTTACATGAGACTGTCTCAAAGAAAACAAAAATCTTGTAATTTAAAATGAGCCTGCTAGCCGGGTGGTGGTGCACACCTTTAATCCCAGCTCTTGGGAGGCAGAGGCAGGTGGATTTCTGAGTTCGAGGCCAGCTTGGTCTACAGAGTGAGTTCCAGGAAAGCCAGGGCTACACAGAGAAACCCTGTCTTAAAAAACCAAAAATAAAATAAAATAAAATAAAATGAGCCTGCTACAATCTTTGCCTTTTCAACTTCTGGTTCAGTGTTTTCAGGAGATTCCAAGTAGCAGACAAAAGATGAACTTTGAACTTTCAATTATGTCACAGGAAGATCACAAGTAACTGTTTCCATATTTAGTATAGAAAAAAAAAAGAGAACAAAGCAGATTCCTCATAAGACCCAGGAAAGGTATAGTCCTTAGGATCCAGAGTACACACACACAAAAGGACCTGAGAGAAAACTAGATTAACACTGTGTGACAGGCCACTAGCCTAGACAATAAAACAAACTGAATATAGATCTGAATGATAACATGAGCTGTGCTATATGAGAGAATTATCTGTTTTTTTCCTAATCTGTAGAATTATTAACAAAGAGGTGTAAGAAGACCACAGGCAATACACTTTATTTCTGCTACAAAGAGTGTGTTATTTATACTGGCTTGGAAATGTTTGAAGGCTAAGCAAATGAGTAACCAACTGAAGGCTCACATTTAAAATAGCTATTTGCTGACTCCATAAACAAACTGCTCCCTCAGGGGGAAAAAAAACACTCAAAGAGCTGAAATATTTGTCTAAATCTTTATTTCAAAGTTATTGGCCTTGCTATTAGTAAGGTGTGGTTAACGCTCCGTGCCAGGACCGCCAGGCTTGCCCATTGCCGGCAATGGACTCTGAGAAAACCCACTTCTTGGCACCCAAACGTTAAGATTACTCTTTTCAAAACATACAGAACTCTCAATACTTGCAAAAAATTACATGCACCATCTCCCCACCATTCATTAAATCTGAACTTACATTATTCATCTATAGCAGTGGATGTTAAAATGAGATCATTGTAACCAATGAAAACTGTACAAATCAAAATCCTACTAGTTAATATTGACAAGAGTATCTTACAAATGCTACATTACATATCACCTTGCAATCTGAAACATTACACATTTATGTGTTTATTTTAGATAACTGAAACTTCACAGAATTAAACGCGAATAAGGTTAAAAAAAATTTAGTTCTGTACATTAGTTCCAACTACCTCTATTTTACAGTCTATGCGGCTCATGTCATTATTCAGCACCAAAATCATCCAGAGAACTTGCTAGTGAATTTTCTTATTCATCCCATGTGGTAGTTTTTGTTGTTTTTTTTTAAAAAAAAAAAAATCAAAGTTAAGAAAAAAATGGTCTAAGTTCTACTTCTAGATCTTGAAGTGAATATTCCTTTTTGGCTAGTCAGACTATGTGAAATTTTCACTATGCGAAAATGTGGGTTAAATTTTCCAACGGATACAAAAACGAACAAAACACAGAAATACACAAACCACAAAGGAAAAAAGGTATCACGTGAATTTAAGCTGTCAGTCTATAAACTGGATCTGTAACACTGTAACCTAATAATGCCCTGCCCCTTCCTTCCTACTTCACACTTTATCCCGCAGGTAGGGTGCTCAGGAGGGCAGCAAGCTTCCGCACACCAGCTCCAGGGCATCTCCAGTGCTGCTGAGCACTGCCTCGGAGACCTGGCCAAAAAGTTCCCGCAGCTGTGTCCACAGCACCCAGGTGTACCCTGCCCAACATGATGGAGGCCTGCTCAGTGCCAGCATCTTTCTGCTCACATGATTACGGCTAACCTTCCTCTCACTGATGGTTCATCCAGATCTTAGAACCATACCCTCTTTTTTCTTTTCAGGATTTACAAATCTTTGAAAAAGATAAATGTTTGCCTTGCCATTTTCAAGCAGGGTTTTTTCTGTAACATTTAAATTCCACGATCCCCAACCTAGAAAAGTTTTTTCCCCCCGAAAAAGCTACAGGTACTTTTTTATTTAAGTATAAAATTCTTACACATTAAAAAAAAAAAAAAAAGAAAAAAACATTTTTTTAAATTGGACACTAGTACCTCTGCCTTTTGCTGTCAGAAGCACTCAGTTCATACCACATCTGAAAACTAAACTGCATGCGTATAAACATCCAGAGAGGTATAAAGTTCTACAGAGCCCTTTAACATCACTGCAGTACATTTACCATTGGCCAGACCACAACAGGAAGTGTATGTTAGCAAGTTCAGTTCAGCAGAGACTTTTCCAAAAACACAATAGCTTTCTGGGCTCTGTGTCAGTTACATTACATTTTAAGCAACACGTAATCTGTAAAATTGTCCCAAGACATCCATTCCTCCAACCGTTTCCATACCCCATCCCGGCCCCAAGCCTCTGTGAAGGCCACAGACTCTCAGTGCTCCCCGTTACTGATGACAGCGGATTCAGATTCGGCCGAGGTCGCAGGGAGTCTTGGCACTTTCTTAGCAGGGCTTGGAATATGCTAAAACAAAAGAAAACAGTCACTGGCTTTCACAATCTTGTTTTTTTCTCTAAGAATCATAGGACTAATTAAAGTACACAGAGAAGTTAATACAGGACAAATTCAGAGAAGCTGACCTTAACACACACTATAAAGATTTTCAGGGCGAGAGCTAAGCTCCCAGGCTTGACCTTCCAGTGAAATGACTATGCAACTATTACTCATGGAGTGAGGAGCCCTCCCAACATTGTGCTTGTCATAACATCTTACTCACAACTCAGGTACTACCTGCACATGCTCCAGAGAGCACACATCAGGGTTGTGTGTGCACAACCTGGAACTCCAAGGTTTAAGTCCTTGGTTTGAATCTGGCTTTCCCACTAACCTATATATAGGTATATACATGGCTACCCTATAACCCTGAGTGACAAGACTTCCTGGAGCCTCATCCTGGACTTAGTACCATCTGTAAACCTCAAAAAGGTTAGTGTAAGGTTTATAAAGGGACATGGAACTAAAGTGCCTAGCATGTAACAGGATTCGATCTACTGTCACTTCTGAAAGTCTCAGAGAAATATGGGGGCTCCTCCTCTTCCTCCACCAGCCCCTAAGATACAAATGAGCCTTCTCTCTAAACCTAACTTCCTCTCATTCCGGCTCTTAATAAATTTAGTACTTAGCATGTACCTCCTGCAACTGGAAAGGGCACAGCTGGACTCTAAGCCCAGAGGTCAGAGCAAAGCAAGCCACAGAGCCCTCGCTCTGGCTCCTTCTGCTTTACGGGAGTTTCTTTAAGTTGATACATCTGTTAAGGTTCCCAAACCCAGCCATATGGCAATGAAAACTTCTGACATCCTGCCAAAGAAGAGGGTTAACACAATGAGGTTCACTGACCTCTGTTGCTGTATTAGTATGCACCAGCCCCACTCCTTCATCCAAACTGTGGTCATTTGTGGAGGGGCGCCGGGCGTAAGTTCTTCTGTGTTTTTCATCCACTCTGACCAGGTACCAAGTTCCTTCAAAGAGTGAGTCTATTGAACACTGGGGAATATAGTTGGCTGAAAGGAAAGGCAGAACATCACAAATTATTAGAAATGGCCCATCTGGCAATTCAACTAAACAGAGGCTTTTCCCTGACATCACACTAGTACTAAACAAAACCCTTGTCCTAGATGCTATTTAACATGACTGTAGGTCTCTAACACAGTAGTTTACCTAAGTGATGTGTGTCCTCTCTGAGCTTCATGTTTTCAGCAAAGACATCCGGCGCCACACAGGTTCTCGAGTCAAGCCTTGATTTAAGGTCACATAAACTTGCTGTTATTTTATCAAGGGCAGATCCTAAAAGAGCAAATAAGTTCAACATTAAAAGACCAAGAATAGTACCTCTCAAAGAAATTTAAAATGCTGCCAAATACAAGTAACTTCTTATCTCTTTTAAAAACTGGCTATTGTTTAGCTAAAATATAGATGGTATCGTCTTGTGACAGCTCCCTACCACCTCTGACTGATATTATTTAGTATCAGCTAGCCCACAAGCAAAGAAACATGTGGGATTTGAAACTATAAACAACTTTTCTATGGCCAATCCTCAGTATAATTTTAAATAATGCCAAGTTTCCCCTCAATATTTTTGTACAAATGTTTGCTTCAATACAGTCAAAAGTACAGGGCGGGGAAATTCAATCTGGTATCTACTGAGGCAGTCTTATAGGGTAGAGAGTAAAAATTCTGTGGAAAGAAGTAATAAACCTGAGAATGGAATGATCTACCGACTGACTGATGTGCTCATCCAAGAAGGGCCGAAGCAACCTTGCTACATACAGTGGGTCTGCAATGTGCTCTTGCTGACGGAGCCAGCCCTACCTGGTGTGGCGTCTTGTGTGACTTTAAGGGAGTACAGAGTGGCAGCCAAGCCAGAACCATAAGAGAACACTCCAATCCTCTTCCCTGCCAACTGCTGAGGTGAGTACCTATGGAAGAACATGAGGCACACTTAACAGACACAAACTACAAAGTGTCGGGAGCCACATACGCGGTCCATAGCAACACAGGATCTAGCCTACACGACCCAGGCTGGACGTACACTAACAATCTTTCTGGCTCAGCCTCCTGAGCGTTGGCATTATAGGTGCGTGCCACCGTTCCCTGCTTAATTTAATGTTCTTGAAGACCTAAGAGTTGTAATGCTGCAGTAAGCAATCTGACTTGAGGTTTTAGTATTACACTGCATACTCAGCCTACATCTTTTAGGAATTGATGGGACTCAATAAACTATTAAAGCACTCATAAATCCTCATCACTAGAGACTTGTGGTTCAACTGTAAGTAAAGAATAATAAAACAGGGGGCTGGTGAGATGGCTCAGCGGGTAAGAGCACCCAACTGCTCTTCCGAAGGTGATAAGTTCAAATCCCAGCAACCACATGGTGGCTCACAACCATCCTTAATGAGATCTGGCGCCCTCTTCTGGAATGCCTGAAGACAGCTACAGTGTACTTACATATAATAAATAAAATAAATCTTAAAAAAAAAAAAAATAATAATAAAACAGGAGCCAGGGACGTCTACATGATATTAACACTCAGCAAAGAGCTGCAGCTTTCCCTGTCCTTCAAATCAGCAGATGGCAACAGACCAGCCCTGAGGACAAAATATCATTTATAGAAAAGGGGTATCAGAACAGAGATTTATACTTACTGTGCCAGGACAGAAGCCAGGGAACCATAGACAGAGGATGTGTACATATTTCCATTCTGATTAGACACAAGCAAAGATGCCTTTGTTTTCTGGTTGAAAAGCTCAGAACTAGCCTTCATAAATGCCTTTTCTACATCTCTGTCAAAGTAAGTATCTTCTAATTTAACGTCCCTGGAAGAGATAATAATTATATAGTATTTAAACACCATGCTTTTATTAGTAGCTGTCCTAATTAATACTCAAAATCTGTGAATATATAGGGCTTTGTTTCACCATTTTATAAAGTCAGGGAGCAGCATTGTAATTGCATAATGATATTATCCAACTGTCCAGTTCTTTGCTTCAAAGGTCAAGGTACTCATCTGTATCTCTCAGGATCTAACATTGCTATGGTCAAGTAAAGACAACTTGATTCTGATCAGCTGATAGACTAACAGACTCACTGACACTTTTAAGCCAGCTACTACACCTCTCTAGAACTGGTTTGCATTAAAGTTTTTTGGTTTTTTTTTTTTTTTAGACGGAGTTTCTCTGTGTAACCCTGGCTGTCCTCAAATTCAGAGATCTGCCTGCCTCTGCCTCCCGAGCACTGGAAGTAAAGGTGTGGACCACAACCACTCAACTAGAATGGAATGTTTTCTCACTGTATCTCTAGGTCTATACACATAAATACTTATAAAATAGAAATAAGCACATCGTAACAGCGTTCTTACCCAAAGGCTTCCAGTCCACTGTAAATACTGTTCTTATCTCTGTTTTGATCGTTAAGAAAGTCATTCAGGAACATCCGAGCTAGAGATTTCTGCACCAGTTTACAATATGGTGAGTGAAAGATCATGAAGCCAAAATCATTCAGGGTAAAATCTTTATCCTTTCCCTCTGAAAGAGAAGACCAAAATCATTCAGGGTAAAATCTTTATCCTTTCCCTCTGAAAGAGAAGACCAAGAAACGATGGCATCCACAGAAGCCAGGAAACTGTGCCTTGGCTTTGGGATAGGCTAGGTTGCTTGTATCTTTAAGAAATAAGACAAGCTTAGGTGCTACACTGCCAAGAGAGCAGGGCGGGTGGCAACAGAAGAGCCACCTGCCTGTGTCCTTAAACAGTGACTCCAAATCCTGTCTAATTAAATTTCTCAGTAGTTTGAAATGTGGATTTAGACACTCGGCTATATATGACTGTATCACTCATTTTCAAATATGAGTCATAACATACTAGCAGATCAGTTGGATCAGCATTTCTTTTTTTTTTCTTTTTTAAAAATGATAGAAAGAACAGCAAACTGCATTTATTTGCATTGTGGGTAATTTCACAGCACTTCTGTTTCTGTTCAGCATATACATATATAAAGTATACTTACTGTGGGGTTCTACCTGAAATCTCACTGGCCTCTTAAAAACATACTGCTAAGCCTGACGTGGACATGCCTGTAATTCTAGCACTGGGGAGCCTGAGGTAGGCGGATCATGAGTTTGAGGTCAGTCCAGGTTACAAAGCCAGGTGTCATCAAGAAACACTATTGTTAAATAATGACATTTAAAATATACTGCTAAGTAAATATAAATAGCACTACATTGTTACATGTTTTAAAACCCTAAAACAGTGCATTTTGTACAGCACTAGAATGCTTCTTTTTCATGGCCACTATATTCCTTAATATTTGTTATATTATTTTTAACCCTTTCATCTCTAAAAGCCAAATTTTAATAAGGAAAAAGTAAGTTTTTAAACAGTCTCTGAAAAATGGTTGAAAACGTAAAACCTCATTTAAACACTTTTCTCAAAAAATTAACAAAGTTCAAATGACTTTTGTAATATTGAAAAGTTAACTTAAAGTCAACTTATTCTTATTTTAAGAATAGCTCAGTGGAAATACTTGTGACTTTACCTAAATTACATATACCCAGAGACTATGGGAAAATGACATTTAGCACAAGAAGAAGTGGTAGGAAGATATTATGAAGGTTGTTCACAAAGATTCTCACTCCAGTCACATTAGGACACTGCCCTCCAGACACCAGCCTCGTACAAGAGAACTGGTTACAGGAAAACCCACCTTTCTGCCACTGGGCACGGATCTTTTTGCGGTAGACAGAATAGCAGCGGTCCAGGGCACTGAGGTAGCACTGTATGGAGAGCTTTCCATCCACCACAGGGTATTCGGAGAGCATGTCAGGCTTGTAAAAGTCATAGGCATGCTGCATATGTGTCCCACGGAGCCCTTTAGAACCGAAACAGAAGATGATGCAGGCCTGCTTTGCCATTTTAGAAGCATACCAGTCAACCCTTAGCACCTCAATACAGGAAATGCAAGGTGAAGCTAATATAACTTAATTAAAACTAGCAGCACCATGGGCACCAAGACTCCGGCAAGTTCCTAACGGACTCTAACTAGGAAACGCTGCTGCTATCCTGAAGATAAATGAACTAAGCAATGACTGTGAGCACGTTACTACTCTTACTTCTTCAACTCTACCTCAGCCCATTTTACTTCTTTGTAAAGGGAGGACAACTCTGCCTTTCGGCAATCGATACACAGAAGGCACCTGGCAACCAATAAACACTCAGCAAGTCGTAGCTTCTACTGCTGCATCCGCATTTCTCAGAACACTGTGTGGGCTGGGGATAAGGCTCAGACATAGAACGCTTGCCTACATGTCTTCTCAGTCACTCACCTCGGTCAAAAATTAGAGGAGCGTTTGGCCCAATTAGCAGGGCCACAGCTCCCACTCCACCCGTAGGTCTGGCATTTCCTGTGGCATATATAGCAATGTCCCCTGCAACTACCAGAGCATATCGTCCTGAAAAATATAATTCAAAAGTGATTAAAATCACAAAATCATGCATGTGAACTCACGTCTGTTATATTTTCTCCAGAATATGCTTTCCATGAATTAGTAAAAAACAGAAAATGTTCTGTCTAAATTTTGAACGGATCGTTTTGTCCAAGTCACATGCACTGAAAGTCAATCATCTTTTAAATGTATTTGGACTAGGATAAGTAGCACTAGCTTGCACACAGCACAGACTAAATGGCCACTGGAGGGCTGGGATACTGTTCATTACCAGAGACCCTGGATTCTACCCTCAAAGAGGGCTTTTTGCGTGTGCATGTATGAGTGTACATTCTGTTTGCTTGCTTGCTTTTTTGTTTCAGAACACAGACACTGAACATACCATCCCAAGAGCTGGATTCGATCCAGTTCACGGCATTGAAGACTGCAGCTGTGCCCCCATAGCATGCATTGGTTGTATCTATTCCTTCTATATCTGTATTCCCAGACTCCTCAAACAGCTGCATCAAATTAGACTTCACTGATTTTGATTTGTCGATGATCGTCTCTGTTCCAACTTCTAGCCGTCCAATGCAATCATAGGAAAGGCTATGTCTCTCCATCAGTTTCTGAACCACAGTGAGGCAAAGAGAGTTGATGTCTTCGCGATCCGTGCAGAAGCCCATCCTGGCCTGGCCCAGGCCGATGGTATACTTTCCAGCATCTACACCATCGTATTTTTCCAACTCAGCTTGATCAACATATTGAGAAGGAAAGTAGATTTCAAGGGCAACGATTCCCACATCTTTTGGCCAGCAAGCCTCTGCATTCAAAGGAAGTGACCCAGGCATGGTGAAAGAGCTGGACAAAGACAAACAGAAATGTGGCTTTAGATTTTAAGTTGCTGACTTATCAAGTTCAAGGCTGTAAAGCAGATGGTGAGAGATCAAGTCACCTGGACCACTGAGGTTTCTCTAAGTCTGGTGCATTGTACTGGGGCAGTCAGCTATACATATGTAAAGCAGCAACTCATGAAAGGAATACAGTTTGTTTGTTTGAATTATAAACTTTTAGGAAGGCTTCCACCTTACTTGAAATTTAAGGAGTCAAAACATGATTTTAAGGCTCAGCGGCAGAGGACTTTCCTAACATGTATAAAGCCATGGGCTCAATCCCTAGCAACATACACACATGCAACCTTTCCATATGGTTTGCTTTAACTAAGAAACAAAATGACGACTCAAAAGTATGACTGACGGGCTGGAGCGATGGTTTAGTGGTTAAGAGCATTAACTGCTCTTCTAGAGGACCTGGGTTTCATTTCTCATACCCATACCAGCTGGCTCACAACCTCAGGTGGCTCCAATTCCAGGGAATCTCTTGCCTGTTGGCTTTCACTGGGACCTGCACTTCAGTGGTGCAAAAAACCCCACATAGACAGACAGACAGATACACATCCTAACAAACAAATAAAATATTTTTAAAAATAAATGAACAACCAATCAAAAAGACTTTATTTGACACCATAAAAAAAGTATAAATAAATCACCCACTGCCTAGATTTACTTACCAAAAGAAACAAAAATAACTAACTCTTTATACCACAGTCATCTGCCTAGTCATTTAACCTCGGAGCCTCAAGGCCTTTAGATGCTTTATTCATCAAGAAATGAAAAATCAATCTGGATGTTTCCGCAGGGTGTGTGTAGTGTAGCAGGGCTTGTTAGTACAGGCAGTGGTTACAAACCTCCTGGCTTGGCTGTGGGGACAAACCCCATGCCACTGAACTCCTCCAACATCCCGGTGCCCCCATTAGGCATGTAATAACTGAGCGAAGCTGCAAGAGGACTTTCAGCTCTACATCCATCTACACCACAGGTTGCCAGCTACCCGGTCACACTGTCACACTGCTTTGCTCTCTGCTGCAGCATTTGTCATCTACTGCTAAACTGACACCAAGAGCAAAAAGTCAAACACATATGACCTGTCCTCTGCGGCTCGCTCTAAAACCTCTGGTTAATATTAAAATAGAATAAAAGGACAGTTTATTGCTACAGTGAGTTAATTATTGAGATGTTGGAGGAAAATTTAAAATAGAAAAGCTTGACCCTTAGAACATGAAATATTTTTATAGCACAAAAATCTAAGGATATATTAAAACATAAGAAAATAAACAGCTGGCAGCTGCGGTTTTGATAGGCTCTCTAATCCAATTTGCTTTTCAAAGCCATGAAGATGGGACCTCTCCAGGGGTTAGTATTTCTGGTTTGAGCCTAGGCTCCAGCATGGATCAGTAGTCTCTCAAGAAGACATCAGAGAGCTGGCTCAAGCCTGCATGTGTGTATTCTGTCTCGGCCGTGTGAGGCAATGACAAGGGTAGCCTGAGCTGTACTCTCCAACTTTTTTTTTTTTTTAAATCCGTTGTTTGCTGTTTAATCCTTCCAGACTATGCACACCATGGCATTGTTTTCATATGGTACTAACTAGTTATGGTATCCAAGGTGATTAAAAGATCCAGATGACCTCAACCAAGTCCAAATGCTTTGTAATCTCTTCATGTCTTAGACTTCTGTATATCCCATTTTGCCAAGCATAGTGTATGTACTATTCAATGGGAGAACAACAACTAAATGTAATAATTTGTCAATTATACTCCTTAAGCCCTAAATAACTGACTCTGGTTCAGTGCTCAATACATTAAAAATAAACCTGCCATCACCAACAGAATTGTATTCTACATTTCAATACAAGGGGTTCGTTCTAGTGACTGCGTAGCAAGAGGGTAAAGAAGTGTTTACCTCCCTACCTCCTAAATCTTCAGCTCCTTTTCTGTGTCTCAAATCAAAAGGAATGAGCTACTTCATACGCAATCAATTCTCTATCAATTCTGTGACTATCTCAAGTTGGTCCCCACTTCACTTACTGAGGTTGAAATGATGACATGAAGGGGCTGTTTGTTACTAGGCACAGATTCTAAACTACATCCCTGGCATAACCCAAAGCAAAAACGTCTAAAACTTGCATTAGGACATATCTTTAATCTCACTACCTGAGAGGCAGTGGCAGGTGGATCTCTGAGTTTGAGATCAGCCTGGTCTACAGAGTGAGTTCCAGAACAGCTAGGGTTGTTATACAAAGAAACCTGGCCATGAAAAACCTCAATAAATAAATTAATGAATGAGTTAATTAAATGACAAAAGACCAACATATAGGGCACTGAATTCAATCTCCCGAACTTCAAAGAAAAAGTAAATAGAAAAGGAAGCCAGCCCCGACACTTATGGATAGCCTAGCATGTAGGTGACTAGTCCTTCACAAAAAAATGAAGGTTAGCTCAAACAGCCCACAAGGCATCAAGTTCATGGCTCTGATTATGTGTGTATTCGTGTAAAGTTGTGTGTACATGCTGTCTAAGTCAATATTATTAATTCTCAGATACTTTCCAGTAGATAAGATGTTTTAAATATGTTCCTGGTAAACAGATATCCATCCAATTTGAAATACAGCAGATGTTAATTTTAAAATAATGGCCATGTTGGTTGGCTAATTGGAGCTAAAAGCAGCCCATACAAAACATGACAATTATATAATGGGATTATTGGCTTGAAAAGAGACATAATAACATGTCTGCGCAGCTCTTGTGTGGATTAAGGCTTGTTATAAATTAAAGGTCATATGTGTCTTTTATCCAGAACTAAATGGCCAAAGGTGGGGGTAGAAACCTTGGATTGGGATTACATTTTTTTTTTTCTTTTTTCTTTTGGTTTTTCAAGACAGGGTTTCTCTGTATAGCTCTGGCTGTCCTAGAACTCACTTTGTAGATCAGGCTGGCCTCAAACTCTGAAATCCGCCTGCCTCTGCCTCCTGAGTGCTAGGATTAAAGGCATGCGCCACCACACCCGGCTGGGGTTACATTTTTTACAATGGTGTGTTGGCTCCTTATCTAGTCAGAGAATGAGATACTGTTTAACTATTCATGAAACATACTTTTTAAAATAGAATTTTGAAAATCTAACAGTCGAAAACATTAAAAAAAAGTAGCATAGTGAAGATTCTGTATTCATAATAAAATACAAAGGTTTCACCTTTCAGTCTCAACTCTATCAAAGGTACACATGCCACTCCCCAAGTCTTGCAGCCAGCCAGCACCCTCCTCCACTCCCTAAAGAGGCCACACCCCTCAGTACAAGTCCTAACAAAGTCAGGCAAGAAATCTTGTTACTACTTTTCTCAATGGCTGAGACTGACAAGCTCTGGTGCCTTGGGCAGTCTCCTAGCAGAGCTCCGCACGCCATCCATTCTGGGCTCTGTCCTAAACTAAACTATGCCTGGCAGTTTTTAGCTACTGCAACTTCTCAAGGTTTTCCTTTGTTGTTTAGGGTCAGCATCTGTTTCTCATGAGAAATTGTACTAAGATACTGTACATAATTAGGGTTCTGATCTAAACCCTGCGGCTAAGGTCTATTCTCATGTGTCCATGGACTGTCAGAGCCAGGTAAGTGTCTTTTGAAACTATAATTTAAAAAGCATTATTGATGCAGAGTGTGGTGTCAAACTACTAAAATCTCAGCATTTGGAAGGCTGAGGCAGAAGAACTGAATCAGAGTTATCAAACAAGATCCTGCATCAAAATAATTAACAGCAAATAAATAAATAAATAAGCAAGCATGCAAGCAAGCCACCCTGCGATTATTTCAGATTAAGTTATATGGCTACATTATCTATATTTTTCATGTTATAAGTAAACACTAACTTTTAAATAGCAAATTAGAAAGTCTCTAGACACATTTATAGCATTAACTAATTTTTAAAGGTAACATAGTTTTAGGAAAATATGGCTCCAAGCGTGGTAGCACATGCCTTAAATCCCAGCATTGAGGAGGGAGAAGGAGGTGCACCCTTCCAGCCATGGTGACAAAGTGAAGGAGGGGAGGGAAAAGAAAAGCCCACGTGGCACAAACTGTCACTCGCTAGGATCAAAATCGCACCCCTTAGAGTTAACACCTTCCTTACGAAGCATGACGGGTGCCGTACCTGTGTGAAGGACAGAGAACTGTGGTCTCCAGGTCTGTCACGGGTTCCTCCTTCAGCCACTAGGAGTTTCAAATGAGAACTTCTTTTAAAGTCATAAGGCACTATGCAAATCAATGGCTTCAATTCAAAGAATTACAACAGGGACTTCCTTATCTATATTATATTAAACAAAACCCCAAAAAAACCAACCCAATTCAACAAGTGCGGTACTTAAAGTTTATGGACCGCTTGCCTTTGGTTAGTCCTTATGGAGGCAGGTTTGGCTCTGCTGAGGAACCAACATCACCTCGCCATTCATAGTGCGAGCGGACAAGGATCTGGGAGAGGGACAGTCTTCTCTATAAACATGGGTCACCAAGATTCAAGGATGAAGAAACAGAAGCTAGCTCTAGAATCAAGGGACCTACAGTTTCCAGAGTTTACTCTACACTAAGGAGTTTTAGCAGTCATTTGTGTCTCTTGGAATCTCAACTTCCTCACCTGTAAAATAAAGGAAATACCCCTCCCCTTTCTCTTCCCCCACTTACTCTGAAGATCTGCTGAGAAGATAAAACATGTGCTTTTTAAGATAAGACACCACTGCCGAACAGTGTTGGCACATGCCTTTAATCCCAGCACTTGGGAGGCAGAGGCAGGCGGATTTCTGAGTTCGCAGCCAGCCTGGTCTACAGAGTTACATCTATAGTCCTAGAATAAGTAAATCCTGAATTTATAAGTAAAGACATTACTACATTGGGGTGGGGGCGATGAGAGGCAGGGGGATTTTGATTATAACATTACACATATATTCAGAAAATAGCTACTGTTTATTCTTTGTCTCAAATTATGCTATGGTCTCTGTAAATTAAGCAGGCCAAATCAATTCCATTTCTTAGTAGGATAAAAAGTAACATTCCTTCCCTGGGTTGAGATAGAGTAACTTACTAAGGTCTTGAAGCCATGACTGTAATTTGTATCAAAGGCATTTCCTCTGAAATGTTACTATACTCATTTCCTACTTGTTTATTTTTGCAGTACTGGGATCAAACCCCTGGCCTCCTTTAAGCTAGTCAAACACCAGCCACACCCTCAGTCCTTTCTATTTTGATTAAACTAGAGAGAAAAAGTAGGTGGGGGGAAGAAAGACACCCAAAGAGAACCTGAGCACACTAACCAAGAAAGAACTAGAGAGGGCTGTAGGGCCAATTACGGGCAACATACAGGACATCCATATGATCTGGAAGAGAGAAGAGAGGCAGTAAATGGCACTTTGGAGAAAACCCTATCAGAGAATTGTACACAGCCGCACAGAGCACAACAAAGGCTTGGAGACCTGGAAATCACAGGCCAAGACTAATGAGACTGGCTAGAGTTGCTATTACTTTCTTTGCTAAAATTGACTCAATAGGACTCCTCCTTTTAGCTCACTTCCCAGCCTAGATTCAAACAAGAACACAGATAAACTAATCTAGCACATCCTGGTACTTGACTAGTGCAAGCAGTTACTGACTGATCTAGTGCATTGTTATTGGAGAGAAACCAGGATATTTAGAGCGTTCATCTTCCTTTAGGAGCACATACATAAGCAAACATTGTTATAAAGTCTTTAACCTCAGCTGTACACGTGTACAGCTCTCTTCTCTCTCAGTCATCTTTTCTACAAAACTTTCCTAGATAAACCAGTTTTCTAATCAAGGATCTGTATTCCTATACAGACTGTCATTCACAGTTAAGTCAGCACAGCCTACGCCATTGAAATATTATTTATGAAGAGTCTTTTTATCTGCATTGGAGAGCATATTTTGATTACTTTTGGTTGTTTCTTGAGACATGGTCCCTGTGTAGGTCTGGCTGCCCTGGAATTCACTATGTAGACTAGGCTGGCCTTGAACTTGCAGAGAGTCAAGTTCTCTGGTTCTTTTTTTTTTTTTTTTTTTAAAGATTTATTTTATTTATTATATGTAAGTACACTGTAGCTGTCTTCAGACACTCCAGAAGAGGGCGCCAGATCTCGTTACGGATGGTTGTGAGCCACCTTGTGGATGCTGGGATTTGAAGTTATCACCTTCGGAAGAGCAGTCGGGTGCTCTTACCCGCTGAGCCATCTCACCAGCCCTCTCTGGTTCTTTTGAACTATCCTTTTGAGCAGTGGTAGAGACTTAAGAGTAAAGAATACTTAAAGGTTGGGTGAATTTGGAATTAGAACAATCCAAGGACTTCTTTTTAGACTCAAATGCCTATTTATCAGTAAGTTTTGCTATCACTTTTTTTTAAAGATTTATTTTATTTTATGTAAGTACACTGTAGCTTGAGATAAGAGAATTGTATAGGGCCAAACAGGACCTAGGAGTTAAAAGAAATTGGCTTCCTACCACTACTGTTCACAGCAAAGGGTAGGTTTGAATCATGCTCAGATCCTAATCTGAACATTGTAAGGAGCCCAAATGGAATCAGAACATCTGCTAGTCTTCCAGGAATTCTCACAGGAACCCACATGTAACCATAAACCCAACAAGGGGTGAACTTTAAAAGGTTAGTTTCTCTTCATTGCTCCGTTGACAGACATTAAGCAAACAACACGTGCCAAACATTAGGATGAACAGATTAAGACTTCTGTGCTATTATGTAGCCATTCATTTGGTAACATGTTCCTCAACCTTTTTCATCTAAAAGTGACACAGCTGTCTGCTATATGGCTCTGTCAGACCAGCTATCAAGTACCAAGGCTAAGCTTTATTCTAAACGAAGCAATCGTCACTCCCGACTTCTTCGCTTAAATACAAAAATGTATAAACAGATTCTCATACACAGTTCACTCTCTCCTTCAACCACAAATTCAGTTCTCCTGGATAATGAAAAGTCCAGCCAGGTATTAAATCACTCCAGAAGACCAAGAACACCCATGTTCCATCAATGTCTTGGGATTTTCTATTTCTTCTAAAAACAATGTCTCTAAAATCTCAGTTAAAAAAAAAAAAACAACTCAGAAATAAGTCCATCCGTTAATGATATGAATAAGCATATCAGGAGGGATATTTGTGAAAACAAACATTAAAAGCAAGGCCCAGATGACTTCAAACATAATCTTTATACTCCCTCTTCCTCAGTGTCAAAGAAACCCAAGAACTTTACACTAAAGGGAAACTTTGCTAATTTAGGAGAGATACATCCACAAAAAGACAGCCTCTCCTTTTCATGAGACAGGCTATCCTTACTCTCCATCTCCATACAAAACTAACTGAAACTTAAAAGTCTGATCAAAGAACATGCACTGTCGAGAAGGCTCAACCTGCAGAGAGTCACTTGAAGATATCCGTGGAAGACTTTCAGTCTTGTCTCCAGTCTGATGGAATCTGCCTAACAAAAATTTAAACCACAGCATGGAGGGAAAAAAAATCTGTAACTATGAGCAGTCTGGTTTGTTAATGTTTAGCATGCCCTTGCTTCTCATGATTCAACCCTAAAATACAGCAAAGGTTAGCAGCCATCGGAACACTCCCCTCCCCGGGGTTCGCCTTCATCACCAGCAGGAGGGAGGTTGCAGTAGAGGTGGGTAGAGAAAGCAGGCAGAGATGGCCTGAGGCCAAGGCCACAGGGGCAAGCTTGGCAAGAAGGACAACCTTCTGCCACCTACTCCCCAATTCCCTCCTCCAGAATGTTGCCAAGCAATTCTTTCCCTACCACTGGTCAAAGAAGGTCATGTTTCCAAAGATTTCCATACACTTCGCTTTGAAAGTTCCATGACTTAACCCCAAGTCTGTGTGCCGATTGGGCCATCACATCTTTATAACACTTAAGGTTGGTTGTTATTAACAGTAGTAGACGGAGAACTTATTAGAAGGAAGGGAGGAGGGAGGGGAAAAAGGAGAGGGAGGGGAGGGAAAGGGGGGGAGGTGCCAAGCTCATTAATCTTAAGATTTTAAGCAAGCCACGTACCAAAGGTGTCCAGACCATCAATCCTTGGCTAGGTCTAAATCACAATTGTGATTTCTTGCACACGAGTTGGGGAAAAGTAACACTGCCCACTTCCTCTCATCAATGCTGTAAGTGGAGGCAGGACACACCCCCTGCCAACCTACAATCCTCCCTCTGAGCCTGAGCTTCCCCATCCCTTTGGGGTCCACCATTAACCCGAGGATCGCTCTGACACCCCAGCTCCCTTCTCATCCCCTGCTGACGCCTCCACTTCGGTGGTCTCTAAGGAGACTCCGACTTCTGACTATGTCATCAGAACACGGGGCCCTCAACGCCCTTTGCCTTTTCTCCGCGTCCCGTCTGCACACAGTGGAGTCCGGGTCCCCTCCTCCACCTCTCAGCAGCCCGGAGTCCCCAAGCCCTCGAGCTCCCACACAAGCTCGCTCCCAGCGCCCCATCCTCCGGGACCCGGCTCACGCCTTAGCCCTGACCAGAGCGCAGTGCCTTCCGGCCTAGTCAAGGACACTGCCTCCTCCCCGCACACGCCGCCCGCGGCCGTCGGCTGGCCGGCCCCGCACGGGACACTCACCCAAACGCGACCGGACCCTAGGAGTAGAATGGAGCAAAGCAACAGGACAGTAGACTGTGCCGCCTGCCCTCAGCAGCTTTATAGCCACCGACCCACCCGACTCCGGCGGCGCCGGGAGGGGACAGAGGGCGGGACAGTGGCCACCTCAGCCAATCTCGGGACTGAGAGTCGCTCTGGAGCGCCCGCCCCCCGATTCGCTTTCTGCCAATGGGAGGAAAATGAGAGGCGGTGACTCGATAGGGTTTTCCCTCGCCGCTGGAAGGGCGGGGTAAGGGGTGGGAACAAAGTCGGAGGACCTGGGAAGTGGGGTGAGACGGTGACGTAGGGTGGCCCGAGAACAAGCCTGCCAATGACGGGACGGCGAGAGACGGCGAGAGCCAACGGGAGCGGAGTGAGAGGTTCTCCGACCAATTGAAGGTCAGTGAGAGGAGATAGGGACCAATGGCGACTCCGCGTCCCACTCCTGGGGAGAGATGGTCAAGTGTGGGAGGTGAGTTGGTCCCCGCTTGGGAGGCTGTCAGGTTGCCTAGCAACCACAGCTCGGCTTCACCTGTAAAATACTTGAAATACTTGATTTGAATTCAGTCGTGACACTTTCTAAGTTTCCAGAGCAGCAAAGTGCGTCTGCATCACAAGTTATAGCATAATACTTCACCCAGAATTTCTAAATTTGTAAGTATTCTAAGTGTCCAATTTAAACTGCCTTGACTTTTATAGAAACTGCGACTGAGACAATAAGTAAGCCTAAAATACGACATTTTAGGGTATAGGAGTCAATAAAAATGATGCAGGTCTTGTCTGAGAAGGAAAGTCTATACAAATCAATGTTTGTTGTTTTGGTTTTCTTTTTTTTTTTTTTTAATTTATTATTTTGGCACTTGGTCCAAACGAAACTGTACTGCTTAGCTTTGGTGAGGTTGAATGAGTGAGGTTCAGAACTGTATTACTAACTCTTATTCTGCTTCTTCTTTTTTTTAAATCATTGAATACATTATTTTTATCTATTTATTTATTTATTTACTTATTTACTTATTTGGTTTTTCGAGACAGGGTTTCTCTGTATAGCCCTGCTGATCTGGAACTCACTTTGTAGACTAGGCTGGCCTCGAACTCAGAAGTCCTCCTGCCTCTGCCTCCCAAGTGCTGGGATTAAAGGTGTGCACCACTACGCCCGGCTAGTTTTATTTATTTTTTAAATTTTTATTGGATATTTTCTTTATTTACATTTCAAATGTTATCCCCTTTCTTGGTTTCCCCTCCGAAAAACACCCTCTCCCCCTGCTCACAAACCCACCCACTCCTGCTTCCTGGTCCTGGAATTCCCCACACTGGAGCATAGAGCTTTCATAGGACAAAGGGCCTCTTCTCCCATTGATGTCCGACTAGGCCATCCTCTGCTGCATGTGCAGCTGGAGCCATGAGTCCCACCATGTGTGCTTTTTAGTTGGTGGTTTAGTCCCTGGGAGCTCTTGGGGTACTGGTTAGTTCATATTGTTGTTCCTCCTATGGGGCTGCAAACCCCTTCAACTCCTTGGGTCCTTTTTCTGGCTCCTTCATTGGGGACCCTATCCTCAGTCCAATGGATGGCTGTGAACATCCACTAAGTATTTGTCAGGCACAACTCTTCTTATCTTAATTCCATTACCCATCCAAGAACTGTTGATAAGGGCTATTGATAATTCATTGTTTCGTAGCACTACTGCTGTGTGAAGTTTATTGTACACTACAGATGCTAACTTGCTAAGCAAAACAGGCCTTGTCCCAAAGGGAATGAGAGGTGTCATTGTATTTGTTTTGTTTTATCTGAGCTAAAGATAGGTAACCATGGTTGGAAACATGAGTATGTGTTTCCCCGAAAGACGTGTTCAACTACAAGAAGAAGCTGCATGAACCACTTTAGAACAAAAACAGTGAGTGCATTTACAAAATACGTGGTGATGATGGCAAGTATAGAGTGTTCAGGAAAAAAGTCTGCTGGAGGCCTCCTGTGCTATGTGGTGACATTTTTCATTTGGGTTGGTGAAAAGTTTTGTTACTACCTTCGGAAGCTGTTATCTGATAGTCAAAAGGAGAGCAGATCAGAGATACAGAGGAGGGTGGTGAGGAGCTATAAGGTGTGGAGGGATTATTTTAAGGTCTTTTTGGCCCTGGGTCATCAACATTCCAAGTCTCCATAAACACAAAGTTCTAATCAGATGGACTACAAGATCTTCAACTGTAGCTCTTTTGAGAAATATTGGTTCACATGATCCACTAACACAGTCTCAACAGTAAAGTATCAAACAATATGTTGGATATGGAACCACTGTGAAGGAACGGCCTAAGTTACTCAGAGAGCAGGGGCCATTCAATCAACTGCCATTACTCCGTCATATTGCTCTTGATACCCATTTTATCCTAGAATAAAACAGCTTAAAGCTACTAGATGATAAAGAGAAAGAAAGGCCTTGCTTGGTTGTGGTAAGCAGCATTTTGGGTGGGGCCAGAGAGCTAAATTTCCTTGCTAATTGGAATGTTTTTGAAAGGCAGGAAGGATAAACACAAGAAAGAAGAACTTTGTTCTTGAAAAGGGATTTTGAATAATTCTAAGTGTAGAGTGAGAAATGATTAGCCAGCTTGTCATGAGGACAAACATCTTACACAAGCTGAAGTTCCCACCAGGCACACAGTGCCCTTTTGATCTAAGTAATTTTCAGTTTAGCAAGGCTGAGCAATGAACAACAAAATAGACTAGTAAGGATAGGCAGCATCTTAACTGAACTAAAAAAACAGACGCTAAGATTTTATAAAATATTGGGCTGGAGAGATGGCACTGACTGCTCTTCCAGAGATCCTGAGTTCAATTCCCAGCAACCATATGGTGGCTCACAACCATCTGTAACAGGATCAGAGATGCCCTTTTCTGGTGTCTCTGAAGACAGCTACAGTGTACTCATATAAAATAAATAAATAAATCTTTTAAAAAGTCAAGATTTTATAAAATATTATAGTATCTTACACTAGACTAAGAAAATCCCAACTGTTATCATACAAATGATGGCACTATATGCATATATTTATTATGCAAAAGGCTAAGTTTTATTTTTGGTTTTTTGTTCTTTTGTTTTATTTATTTGTTGTTGTTGTTGTTTTTTTTAGTTTTATTCCAGAAATATTTTAATAAAAGTTGGCCTTTTCCAAGAAATACCTATTACATGTTCATCAGTAAATAGAAAATTTACCATATGGCTATGATTTAAAGAAAAAAAATGCAGACCCTTAGTCAAGTCTAATATTCAACCAGATCTTTTTCATAGACTCCATCAGGGACCCAGATAGACAGCAGGACAGATAGACAGCAGAACAGAATGTGGCACAAACAGGTCCACTGAGGCCTCGCAGAAGCACCTTCCTCAAACGCATTCCAGGTCTGAGGCGTGGCTTTAAGATAATGCACAACAATCTTGACATGACTTGTATATGTACACATGACCAATGATAGTTCTGCAGTCCCCCACATACTCTGAATCTGATAACACAACTAGACTCTTCTTTCTTACTTGCTTTTCTTTTCTTTTTCTTTTTTTTTGGGGGGGGGAGTGGGGTTCGAGACAGGGTTTCTCTGTGTAGCCCTGGCTGTCCTGGAACTCACTCTGTAGACCAGGCTGGCCTCGAACTCAGAAATCCACCTGCCTCTGCCTCCCGAGCGCTGGGATTAAAGGCGTGCGCCACCACGCCCAGTCTTACTTTTCTTTAAACAATAGCCAGAACTGGAGTCAAAGATAGAGGGAAGGCAAGGTTTGGCTTGGTTTTGTTTTGGAGGGTTTTTTCTTGTAGGGGGATTTTTTTGTGATTTTCTTTCTTTCTTTCTCTCTTCCTTTTTCTTCTTTTACAAATATAAATAAAACAATTTTTTAACTCAAAAAAAAAAATTGAGTAGTTCAACAGAAGTCCTTCACAGTGTTCTAGACATTTACAGGCTGTGTCACAATTTAAAATTGAAGGGTAAAAATGGAAATTTAGAACTGTTTGGTAGTCACATGTCCAAAGAACAAAGTTCTGGAAATACCTTTTATTCAGTTAAGACTTGAATTTTTCTTCAAAGTATAAAGGCCAATACCCTGGTTATGACTTGTTAACAGTTAATAGCTATGTTCTATTAAGATGTTCTGCCAGGCAGTGGTGGTGCATGCCTTTAATTCCAGCACTTGGGAGGCAGAGGCAGGCGAATTTCTGAGTTCGAGGCCATCTTGGTTTACATAGTGAGTTCGAGGACAGCCAGGGCTATTCAGAGAAACTCTGTCTCAAACAAACAAACAAACAAACAAAAAGATGTTCTAAACTTCAGTGATAAACATTGTTGGTTAAGCACTTTATGTGTCCTTCATCAAAGGGAGTATGCTCTGTTGTAGTGCCCTACTCTGAAAGGAAAATGAAACTTGCTAAGGACCCAGGAGATGTAATAATAAGGTTCAGTACTGTAAATTCACCCTTTGCGTTACCCTTTGTTCTGTGGCAGAAACTGCATAAGACCTATGCTGTTAATATGTCAACCATTAATTATGTGAGATGTGCTGTAAAAGCCATTCCAGATCTTGGTATACACACACACACACACACACACACACACAGAGCAGGAGTGGGCTGTGATGGTTAAATATCTCAACCACTTAAAATTAGTTACATATTGTAATGATAACATTTTGGTCATCTTGGGTTAAATAAATATATTATTGACATTTTTGTTTTTTAGTGTAGTTACCACAAACTGTAAAAATATGCCTGGAGCTTCTGTTTTTGACTCCCATGTATTCTAGACACAGGAAAAAGAATGGGAAAATACAGACTCTGTCCCCAAGGAGTATGTTATCAAGGGTAGAAGTTGGGGAAAAGGAGAGAATGGGGCGGAGGGCTGGTTTTCATTCAACAACACAAAGATAAACAATGACTTTTTCTGTACAAAATCCAAGCTTTCTGGTTTCTACCTCAGGTCATGTATAGGAAAGAGTAGGTCAGAACCTTCAGGTTCACCCATGAAAGGGATTTCTGTCTCATCTGCTTTAAGAATGTAGTCAGTTAAATGTTTAATTTTATGATAGGGCTCCTTCTCCTTCTCCTTCTCCTTCTCCTTCTCCTTCTCCTTCTCCTTCTCCTTCTCCTCCTCCTCCTCCTCCTCCTCCTCCTCCTCCTCCTCCTTCTCCTTCTCCTTCTCCTTCTCTCCTCCTCCTCCTCCTTCAGCTGTCTACTTGGTAAGATGGGCTCTATGGAGCTTTCTGTTGATATTTCATCAGCAGAGGGGTTCAAGTCTCAGTTATGGTTTTGTGTATTGGCTCTTCATCCTAATTCATGGAATGGTAGGACTCACTATATCAATCGTTTGCTGCCCTACTTAGTAATCTACCCTCAGGTGCCCCACAACGGCACTCAATCACACGTTCACTGTTTTTTTTTTTTTGTTTTTTTTTTTTTTTTTTTTTTCAACAAAACCCTTCAAGCTGACCAACTAGGTTTCCCAAAGAGCTTCTAGAGTCAATCCTTCTACGTTACCCAATGTGAGGGAGCTTTAGGCCTTCTTACTGCCTGATGGCCCAATAGTTTTTCGGGCTTATTGCTAAGCTCCAAAGTAGGCACAAGGTTCCATGGGAGATAATCTTCCTTCCACAGGCCCTGGGAGAAATCTTAATGGGAAGTGAGCTGAAAACTCGATATCCTGCACATGCCCACCAACAACTCAGTCTCTCTTGAGTGTTATAACTTGTCCCTCCTTACGCTGTCCCCAAGAGCTTTGCAACAGTAGAAGCGGGCATTAAAGGTATTTTTCAAGTAGTGCAACTATCAATGACCGTATAGCTCAACTGCTGCACAAAGAAGCATGCCCAGAGGACAGGAGAAGTTCAAAGGAAGTGTATTTAACCCAGCTGGCTAGTTAAGGCTTTCTGGAACAGATGGTACTCATCATTTATCACATTTGTAAATCTTTACAGAGGTCTGTTGTTTGGGAACTGAAGGAGGGAAAGAGGGTGTGGAAGGTCTTGGTACTACTGTGTCCTTCCAGGGTACTTCTCTATTGGCCTGAACACCTCCCACTGACACCCACCTCTGGAAAGTCACACCACTTCACTGGGAAACAAACCTTTAACACAAAGCCCTTGTGGGAAGATTTAAGATGTAGCCACACAAAAGTACTACTATTTCCTGTTTCCAGAATGTCTCTCTCTGGTGACTTGTTTTTCTTCAGGAGGGTCCATCCTTGCTCAAAACCCCCATCCATACACACTGAGCACTTAAAACTAAGAGAAACATACTATATGAAAGCAGCAGTGTGCTCTTAGGTCCCTGTGTGACCTCACTAAACTTTGCCAGCTTTGTGGGCTGCTGTACTGCTGCTGGGAGAACAATTGGAAACTCCTGGAATAGATGTCTCATGTCTCATTGCTTTTGCCAGTCTGAGGATACTAGTGGAAGTAGGTTTGATGGAAATATACTCACAAGAACATTAGCAAAACCAGAGCTTCTTGTGGACCATCTGGATGAAGTACCAAGTTCAAACAGTTCTGTATGAACTTCTCAAAGCCAGTGAAGTGGAGCAAGAAGAATGCCAAGCAGAAGGCATCCATTTCCAGCACCCTCAACACCTTTCCGCAGGACAGGGTAAGTTGGCTTTGGTAGAAGAAGAGATGTCCTGAGATAGTTGCCCTTCATCTGATCAGAGAAGAAGGTTCATGAATATTGGGGAAAAATTGTGGGTGTGGGGTTGCAGTAAGCAACATGTAATGTGAATAAGTAAAAAGTATATTAATACAAAAACAAAGTAAAAACAAAACAAAGTAAAATATTAAAAAAAAAAAAAACTAAGAGAAAATTCGTGTTCCCACAGGGGTTAGTTTTGAGTAGGGTGGGAAGGAATCAGAAAAAGAAATATAATAAAACATATAAATAATTTGATTCCCAGTTTGTAATGTTGCCTGATAACAGTGCTATCAAGCAAAGATTAGCATGGACTTATTGCCTCATGACTCTAGATTTACTCTGTGACATTGTTAGCTTTAAAAAAGGAATTCTGGAACCTTAAAAGGTGTTTTTCTTTCAGTTGACTCACGGTTTTACACTTTAGGTCAGTAGTGACAGGTTAGAAAGACATTACAAGAGAAACTGCTTCCCGGGGGCTCAGAGCAGGCGGGCTGGGATGGTGACACTTGAGGCAGGTGGCTGCCTTTCCTTGCACTGTCTCCCAGCCTTCAGCAATTTCATATTTTTCTGCAACTGGTGAGTTCCAGCCACTTTCCCTGGCAACCTAGTGGATGTGTTTCCAGCAAATTCCAGAGAACAGGACACCATTGCGACGTCTGTGTTTTTTCAGTGAGGCCCGGCTGGGCTCTCCTGCACCCTGAGCCCAGCTTAGCCTGTGGTAGAGGACTCCTCCTCTGTTGGTGGCCTGGCTCAGGGATAGCTGCTGCTTCTCAGATTTGCTATTTCTATATCTTCTAAAGTTCTCTTTACTTCTTGGCCTACCCCCCTCCCAATTATCTAAGCTTATTTAATTCATTCCTTTAAAAAATATATTTATTTCATGTATGTGAGCACACTGTCTCTGTCTTCAGACACACCAGAAGAGGGCAACGGATCCCCATTACATATGGTTGTGAGCCACTATGTGGTTGCTGGGAATTGAACTCAGGACCTCTGGAACAGCAGTCTGTGCTTTTAACCGCTGAGCCATCGCTCCAGCCCCTTGTTCATTCTTTATATTGAACTTTTCTGTTTAAATGGCTGTGTGTTTTCTGCTTTGATTGGGTCTAGATAGAGAGAAGAAAATATGCTAAATAAACAAAACATTAATCTTTTAGAGTATTTCTCCAAAAATACACATGGAGCAACTTTCACAAATCTATTTGTGTTTAAGCCTTAAAGGAGGAACAGTCCTGTCAAGTTCTGAAACAAAACTTGTAATGGGACTAAATTATTGCCTTTATTGCTGCTAAAAGTGAAGATAAAAATCACAACCTTCCTGATGCCAAGTGTCAGTGACAGACTCGTCCTTCAGATGTGGGTAGACCAGGTCAGGTATCTTTCAGATGGGGAAGGCTGATGCTGGCAGCTTGCCAAGTGGCAGGGAGCTCCCGAGGAGGGGGAGGGCCTGGGTCACACCTACCTGCCTGAGTTCTTCCATCCATTAGATGAGTCAGTCCTTCCTTCTTCCCAGGGAAAGAAGCCTCTTGGTGTCTGGTAGGGATGGGGTGGAATGGCCAGGTAGCATACAGTAATGCCTTCTGTATGACTCCCCTTCAACAGAGTTCATGCCATTTCCATATGGCTTCTGTAGATTTCACAAAGACCAAATAAAACAAAACATAAGCGTATTTTTTTTGTTTTAATTTTTTAAAATCACAGTTAGTGTGGACATGTAACTATATGTGTGTGAATGTGTACATCCATGTGTAGGGGTCAGAAGACCGCTTTGACCGTGTGGAACCTGAGGATCAAACTTAAGGTTGTCAGGCTTGTTGGCAAATACCTCTTTACCCTCTAAGTCTATTTTGTTTGTCTCTTTTAAAGATAGACTACTTTTTAAATTTTTTGTTATTTTATTATTTATATGTACGTAGTGTATGCACAGATGAACAAGCAGCTGCTCTCTACTTGATTCCCTTGAGACAGGCTCTCTCACTGAACCCAGAGATAGAGTTCAAGCCCCAGCAATCCTCCTGCCTCCCTCCCACTCCTCAGTGCTGGGGAGACAGGAGGAAGTGGCCTTGATGCCTGGCTTTTCACACAGGTGATGGGGATTTGAACTCAGGCCCTTCTGCTTATGTAGCAAGCCTTCTTACCAGCTGAGCCATCTCCGAATCCCTAAGACAGGCTCTCTACTGTGTATTCTCAACCTGTAATCAACCTCAGATCCACAGTTCTCCTGCCACAGCCTCCCAAGTACTAAGATTGCAAACGTGTCGCCACCACTGGCTCACAGTTGGTACGCTAACACACGTTACTTAAAGTGCCGCATGCATAACCTCCTGGTGCCAGTGTATGGGATAAAATAACGTCAGGGGCTGTTTTGATTTAACACAGAGATGTAACCATAGAGAATTCTCACTGTAGCCGACTCTAACTCTGGCTGATTTAAACAGAAAGGAGATTTATTGAAATAATGCCGGGCATCTCAGACAATTTGGCAAAGGCTGGAGAGACACGGGGTGCGGGGGTGGGGCAGTAGGGTGTCTGGTCAGCCAGCAGAGGGATCAGGGGCCTCTCCAGGGCACTGAAGTGGTGGTTTGCTTCACCAGTTCTAGATCTTTTAGCTACAGTGACAAAACATTCCCAGACTGCCTTGCTTCTTTGCCACAGGAGCTGAGGTGGGAACATCTGACTGCTGAAGCCACAAGTGCGCTTTGGCTCAGCCTGTGGAGTGACATGAAAGAGAGATTATTTGCTGCTCTGATCTTCTGTTTGTGGGAAGAAGAGACCAAAAACCATTCTGGACTGGGGGGTGGGGGGAAGGCTCAGTAGTTAAAGTGCAAGTGTGAGGGACCCCAGTTCAGATCCTCGGGTTCCACAAAAGCCGGAAGCAGGAGCCAGGTCCAGGTCTGTAAGCTCAGTACTCCCAGAGTGAGAGGAGAGGCAGAAGCAGGCGAATTCCCAGAAGTTTCAGGCTCCATAGCCAGGTATATGCAGTGGTAAATAACCAGAGATCCTTTCTCGAACAAGGTGAAAGGCAAGGGCATGATTTGTCTTGTAACCTCCATAGAGAAAAAAATAACACTAAAGAAAAAATATTCTCAGGAAATTCTCTAAATGTATGGAATAGGGCTAATCACAAATTATATCTGGCTTACCTGCAGATAGCACAGTGTCTCATGAATAAAATAGGTCATGGCTTCTGTTTTCAAATAATTGTCAAGAAGTTAATAAAGCAATTTTTGTTTCATTCCAACTACACGAATCACATAAAAAATGAACCAAAAAAAAAATTAAGGTCCCACACTATTTCATACATGGTTATTACTTTTTAAAGCGAGAACTATTTAGTATACAGACACAGGGATTTGGAGTGTCTCCTCAGCCGATGCTGAGCCTGGGGCCAGTATTGAAGGATGGCAGGCAAACGTTCACTTTCCCCTTCCTTTCTTGTTAAGACTTCAGCTTTGTTAACTGTATATTGATGACTAGTTGAACAGGCCAACCCATAACTATAACATTTACTATCCTTTGGTAGTCATTTGGGGAGTGAATCTATGCTGGAATATAAAAAGTTACTCTTTTAAAATAAGTTTCAAAGTGGCCTTTGGTGTGTCAGAGCCATGGAAACATGCTAACCACTTTTTCCCCTCTAAGGGCGGCACATTGTAAATCCAGACAAAGTATCCTTGTTTGTACTTTTTGTTTGTACAAGCTGTCTTCGGTAAGCACTTGTCAGTTCATGGATATTTTGTATGATAACCATCGTTTCATCTTCATGCATAAAATTAAAATACGGAAAATATTAAAAAGGGAAGTTGGAAAGACGTTCGTGACGGTCCATGTTCTTGGTTCTGTGTGTGGCTAGTCTGCAGTTTCCCAGGCAATCATGTTTGACACCAGCGTTCTGGTTGCATCATAATGAGGATCATAAACTTGACTGATGAGCATTTACTTCTGAGCCTATTTAGTCAAAGCTGGCTACTAAGCCCACAGGCGAACTATCAAATCCTCACTCATGATCACTTTCTCAGAAAAACAGAGTCTGTTGGGAAAGGCTTCAAAGGTCGAGGTACTCATCTGTCTCTCTCAGGATCTACCACCACACCCCTTCCCTGGACACAACTCTGTTCTTTATAGAGTGTAACAGAAAAATGGAAAGAGCCCAGAGGAGCTGTGCTTAAATCTTAGCTTTGTCACTTATGTGGGCAAATGTCTTGAAGTTTTTTATTTATTTATTTATTTATTTATTTATTATTAGAGAATTTCTTCATTTACATTTTTCAAGTGTTATCCCAAAAGTCCCCTATACCCTCCCCCCACCCTGCTCCTCTACCCTCCCACTCCCACTACTTGGCCCTGGCATTCCCCTGTACTGGGGCATATAAACATTGCTAGACCAAGGGCCTTTCTTCCCGAATAATGGCCAACTAGGCCAACTTGAAGCTTTTGAGGTTTGGTTCTTCGGTGGTGAATTGAGAATGGTATCTCTTTGGAGGTTAATGAGAACTATATTGTACCTAAGTTACCTATCACCATGGCTAGAAATTAATAGGTGTTCCATAGGTGGTTACTGAACCATCTAGTAGCTGTTACTGAAATATTAACAAATGATTAGCTGAGCTGGAGGCCTGGTAAAGGGTGGGCATTCCGTTGGAGTCACTTCCATTGCCCAGACTTTAATAAAGGAAAAATCTAACATATTGGTCAAATTTTATATATCCCCTATTCTTAGAATTTGCCAGTGCTTTTTTTGGTATGGGCGACTGAATGCCTAGCCTTTCCTTTTATTTTTAGGTTAACCTCAGCCTTCTTGCAGTCCCGTTAACTCCAGAGATTAGCTAAACGTCAAGTCTGGCTAACTCGAGTTCTTTAACTAGGCTCACTCACTTTTCCTCATGTCTGTTACAGTATATGTCTCTCTCAGGTCTCTGCACTTGCTGTTCTTTCTACAGCGCCCAGAGCTCAGATGACTGATGCATTTATAACTCACCTCAACTGCAGCAAGAGACAGATGTTTTCTTTACCGTTGGATGGCTTTTCTTGTTGCCATCAACAGCATACATAACAAGACTCCACTTTGGAGAGGAAGAGATTATCTGGCTTCAGTTCAAGAGGCAGCATCCCATCATGGCGGCAGGGAGAACATAGCAGCAGGTACCTGAGGGGTCGCATGGCAGTTTCAGTTAGGAAGCCGAGGGCAGCCAGGAAGTGAGTTCAAGCTATGAAATCTCAAACCTCCCCTTAGTGACCCTATTCTTCCCACAGGCTCCCCATCTTAAAATTTCCACAGTCTTCTAAAACTGCATCCCCACTTAGGAACCGATTGTTCAAACACATGAAGCTCTGGGAGATAGGTCACATTCAAACCACACAATTATCTTTATGTAACTTTCCCTCTCTTCCTTAGCCAAACTATTCTATCTTACTCTGAGTTAGTTTTCAAGGACAGATCACAAAAGTGGGGGGTGGGGACCTTTAAAAGTTTTCCAAACTGTAGGCAACAAATCCCTAAGCAATACACCTACATGTTGCTTCAAATGTGTTAGATGAGGCTATCCACCTTGTGCATCCTCTGGTACTACCAACTGCTTTTGAAAATTCCAAATATTGTAGTGGTGGATTTCTAATTTTACCCAAAGGTTCCTGATAATCTGGAGGTAAATTTTTTACACTCCCTGCTGTGCTCTTAGAGACACTGAGAAACATTCTTTTCAGATGACATCATCACACCAGATGATGCTGGTGTGATCTGTTAGGTTTTTACCACTTTACAATTTTTTTATTCTTTTACTGTTTTGGGCTTCCTATGCTTGTAGACCTATGTTTGTATAAAACACATGTAGTAGCATTTATACAGTTGATTTTCACAAGGGAACAGATGTCTTACTATGTTACTGGGCCCTAGTGCCCAGGCCCAAAGATGGTAGAAATGAGATTGATCAGGCAAAGCTTTTATTGGGACTTAATCTTAAATGGGAGATGTAGCTTGGGTCAGGTGGTGGCTTCCTAAGACAGGGGGACAGGGAGATAGTTACAAGAGCAGTTACTGCCCAAAGTTGCCATCTATATCCTTCATTAAAACAAAGAGTTAAGGCACAAGACTGTCCTGTCTTAGTTTCTCAGCATCGACACTCAGTTGTAGTCAGCTTGGACTCCAGACCTCTGTCTTCATGAATTGTGTGTCAACCCTCACCGGGCCTATTGAGGCCCTACCTCACCTGGCAGGGGGAGGAAATCCTTCTTACCCAATTATCTCTGAAGCACTTCTCTCTCAGGGATCAGCCAGCAAAAGAGAACCCACAACAGGAGCACAATAAGAGATTTACCTCAAGGAATTGGCTTCTGTAGTAGCTTACCTTATAATCTTCTTTCATGTTACCTTGCTGTATTCCTTAGCTATATCTAAAAATAAAACTCTCAGCAGTTCGTACATTAGCATTTGATTGAATAACCAGGGACTGTAACATCCTCTAGGTGACACCTAAAAGTCACCATGAAACCTCTCTTGGAGGTTGGGATGGGAAACATCTTAACTCTCGGGTCCACCTTGGAGACTCATCAGATTTCCATGCATACCACCCTGATTCTTGCTGTGAGAGAGAAGTGAACCTCAGATAGAATCTCCCTGATATCTTAATTCTCCTTCCCGTGCTCTGTGAATGTTGAGGATATCTCTCTGGTTCTTACACGGTCTACAGGTTCTCTGGTGGCAGAGTCCCCAGGGGCAAGCCCCGTTCTTCTCACCTCACCTATTTCATGATCCTCCTGGCTGGGATGAATGTCTCTCTTTAAGACCCCATCCCCACAGACAACTCTTGTGTTTTTTTCTCTCTCTTCTACTTGCTCATACCCTTCTAAAGCTCAAATATTTCTGTGGGTGGAAAGGACAAGAAGAAAAGGGAAGTTTTGGGTTTTGGTTTGGTTTGGTTTGGTTTTGGTTTTTTTCGAGACAGGGTTTCTCTGTGTAGCCCTGGCTGTCCTGGAACTCACTCTGTAGACCAGGCTGGCCTCGAACTCAGAAATCCGCCTGCCTCTGCCTCCCGAGTGCTGGGATTAAAGGTGTGCTCCACCACGCCCACCCGGCTAAAGGAAAGTTTTAACATTGCTTCAAACTTTTTCTCAGTTGAATCCAATTCAGTGGAACAAAGTTAATGTAGCGCTATAACAATATCTGAGAGATGAGATCACTTTATCCTGTCACTCAGTTGAGGCATCACCAACCTAGTAATCAAAAAATATCTTTACTCAGTGTGACCTCTCGGGACCTAAGGGTGCTATCCCAACTGTGCTCACTAAAGAAGCCCTGTTTCTGGCCTCTTGTTATCTTAGCTGTTCAAGGCCTGTGTGAAGCGCTGCTCATACACTCCCCCTGTTCCCACTGGTGATAGTCCCTGATGTCATTATTCCGGCCTTGTGAGTATACAACTCCTCCCATAGCTGCTTGTTTTGAAGTACAAAACATGGAATCCTCAATTTTCCCAAACTGACGCTGGAGCCACACGGCAGTATTTAACATGTACTCAAGAAGTGGCAATTCAGGTCACTTTTTGCCTCTTGTACAGAGCACCAGTTGTTTTTAATATATGTTAAATCTGCACAACAACTTTGTAGGGTTTTTTTTTCAATCTTTTATTTTCAGATAAACAAATCAAAGGTCACTGTAAGGATTCTAATTAAGGCCTGTTTGACTGCAATAGTATATTTTTCTGTCTGACCGTGCTGCATAAATAAAAACTCAAATATAAACATAATCTTTACATTGGATATGTGGTGCTGGGGAAATGACCCCGTAGATAATGTGCAAGCAGGAGGGCCAGAGTTCAGATTCTCAGCACCCATGTAGGGGCCAGGCAGGGGTAATCCTAGTTCTTAGAAGGCAGAGCTAGGGGACTCCTAGGGCAAGCTAGCGAGCTGGACCAGCCAGATCTGGGTTCTGAAAAAGAGCCTGTCTCAGTAAATGAAATGGAGAGTGATTGAGAAAGATACCTGATGTCATCCTCTGACCTATATACTCAAGCACGCACAAACACACACACATCTCATCACATTTCTTATTTTACTTGTAACTTAAGTACCTTTTGGAAAGTATCCCAAAGTTCATATTTTTAGCATATAAAACAAATCCACATATTTTAAGTTGTGTGTGTTTAAAATAATAGTTGCTAACTCTACTAAACTGAAGTATACCAGTAAAACTAGGAGAGGGGATAACATTTGAAATATAAATAAAGAAAATATCTAATAATAATAATAAAAAAGACTTGCTCCTTCATGTCCTTACAGAGAACCAGAACCTCAAAACCATTGCCATGTTGTTTGGATGTCTGTGCAACCAGTAAGACTTGCTCTAACTGTGTAGGGTATAAATACAGTCATTTAAAAGAAATTATCCAGTCAGCCCTTTGTAAATAAATTTTCTTTTATTCACAAGGACTAGCACATGTCAAAGTCTGCCTAAATAGTTTGAGTTCAGTCCAAAGCAAGGCACTTACATTTTCCAGATAACAGGGAAAGAAGTAGAGGGGGAGGAAGGGAAGAAAGGAGAGAGACAGGGCAGGAAGAGGATAACTTTTCATCTCTGGGAAGAAAAGAGATTTAAAAATAATTTCAGAGCATGCTGGAGGCAGGGGCAGGCAAATAAATCTCTGTGAGTTTAAGACTAACCTGGTCTACAGAGCGAGTTCTAGGATGGCCAGGGCTACCCAGAGAAATCCTGTCTTAAAGAACAAAAACAAATGAACAAACAAACAGTAATTTCATTTCTTGGCCTTGAAACTCCCGTACCATGAGGAGTGAAGCAAGGAGAGAAGAGAGTGTGCAGGCTTCAGGGTGTGTTGCCAGACAGACAGTGGTCCACATGGATTAGCCTGTGCAGGCGTAGACACCAAAGAGAGAAGGGATGCTGGAGGCCAGGATGCTGGTACAATCTGCTGGACTGTGTGCCTCTGCTGGGAATATGTTTCCCTGCATCTGGAGCTTCACCATCGGGTTGTCAAGAGCACCTCTGTGAGATTGCTGTGCCTTTATCACAGACAGACCCAGTTGACCCTCGTCCCTGGGCCTGTGGCATTCTGCACGGTTCTTACCTGTTCATTCTTACAAGTCCTCAGTTGTGGCCAAATGTAACTTGTATACATTACAGCTGTCTCAGCTGGAGTTAAAAACTAATAAAAAATAGTTTCAGAAAAATCTTAGACTATTTTCTAAAAAACATATATTTTGTAACTAATAATAAATAATACTCTTGGCCAGGGAGAAATGAATAACAATTTTCTATAAAAGCAAAATTGTAGCAGGAGGGCTATGTATTATGTAAGTTATTGTCTTAGTCTCTTTTTGGTTTTCCTAGCATAATATCTGAGACTGGATGACTTGGCGTTTTAGCTTTATTTCCTCTTTCTGCGATAACAGACCCTCATAAAAGCAGCATAAAGAAGATAGGTTGTATTTGGCTCACAATTTCATGTTGTAACTTATTACTGTGGGGAAGTCAAGACAGCAGGGACTTGAAGCAGCTAGTCATGTCCACAGTTAAGAGCAGAGAGAGAATAAATGCAGTCATGTTTATACTCAGTTACTTTCTCTACTCTGACACAGTTCAGGATCCCCTGCCTAGGGAATGGTACTACCCACAGTTGGCATGTCTTACCACTTCAGTTAGCTTAATCAAGAAAACCCAGGCATTGGAAAGCAGAGGCAGGAGGATCTACACAGAGAATTCCAGGTCAGCCAAGGCAACATAGCAAGACCCTGTCTAAAAAGAAAAAAATAAGAGGAGGAGGAGGAAGGGGAAGAGGAAAGGGAGGAGGAAGGAGAAGAGGAAAGGGAGGAGGGAGGGGAGGAGGAAGAGGAGGCAGAGGAGGGGAGGAGGAGGAGGAGGAGGAGGAGGAGGAAGAAGAAGAAGAAGAAGAAGAAGAAGAAGAAGAAGAAGAAGAAGAAGAAGAAGAAGAAGAAGAAGAAGAAGAAGAAGAAGAAGAAGAAGAAGAAGAAGATGATTCTCAATGTACAAATGTACATGCCCAGGGGATACTATTATCTGGACAATCCCTCATTGAGAGTCTTTTCCCAGGTGATTTTATACTGAGTCAAAGTTGCGCAGTGGGATTGCTCTGTGGGTAGAGGTGCTCATAGGTAGGCTTAGCAGCCTGAGATCACTGGATCCCACAAGGTGACAGGAGAGAACTGGCTCTTTGCAGTTGATCTCTGACTGCCACAGGCTATGGCACCAGCAGAAAGCAAGGCTGCATGTGTACACACGTGCACAAATGCACACAGACGTGCACACACAAGTAAAATTTGAAGTTAGATTGTGTCAATGAACAGAACTAACCATTTACTGGGTAACTTATGAAGAATGCTTTATTTCTCACTGTCATAGAGGCTTAAAAGTCCAAGAAGTACAGTGCTGGTCAGAGCATCCCTGCCTGTTAGAATGTAGCAGAGGATATCACAGAGCGAAGGAAGTGTACACGAGACAGGAAAACCAGGTCAGAGTCACTGTTACTAGGAGACAACTCCTGTGTTAACTACCTCTATAAGAGCTTTAATCTAGTCATTTTTTATTATTTTATTTTATACGTATGGTTATTTTGCCTGCACGTATGTCTATGCACCATGTGTGGTTGGTGGCCACAGAGGCCAGAAGAGGTGTCAGCTCCCCTGAAGCTGGATTTCCAGATGGCTGTGAGCCACCCTGTAGGTGCTGGGAGTCAAATCTGTGTTCCCTGAAGGAGCAGCCAGTACTCTTGACTCCTGAGCCATCTCTGCAATCTTACTAATCTCGTCTTGTCTTAAAGGTCTTTAATGCTGTTACCACCTTGGCAGCAATGAGGTAGTTTCTCAAGTCTTTAACCAGAATGACTAAACCTGCTAGAAACCACTTGACAGTAAATGTGAATACAGAGAAGTGGGTCAGGGTTTAGTACTGACAAAATCCATGGCTGGATCCCAGGCTTTTCTACTTAATAGATTTTCCTCTGAGGAAATTATTTAATCTCTCTGTCCTTGATTTTTCCCTTTCATAAAATCGAGGGGAAGATGACCCTGAGGTTATCCTACAGACAAGTATAACACTTCTAACATTTCTAGTTTGTTCCATAGTATTTAAAACAAAAGTAATTACTGTCATTTTTGAAAGGAGTTAATTTTCTGTTTCATAGTATTTTTTAAAACAACTGTAATGCGTCTACATATACATTTCCTGATCATCCATTTGCTCTCCCAGCAATGGCAGAGCAGCAGCTACAAGCTAAGATGTGTTCTGTCCTTATCTCATAGGTGGAATGATGCAGTTGGTCCTAGCCAGTGGCATATTCAGGGTAGTGCTATATCCAACCACCTTCCCATGATGGGCTGAACTGTGTCTCTGTACTCGACCAAGTTCTCACGATGAAATTCTAATTCCCAGTTCCTCAAGGTGAGACTTTATTTGGAAATGGGATCATTGCAAAATGAAATTGTTGGAGTGGATCCTAATCCAGAATGGCTGGTGGCTGTCTCTATAGTAAAAGGGAAGAATGGCTGGTGGCTATTGTCTCTATAGTAAAGGGGAAGATTGGTCACAAAAGCTGACGCATAGAAAGAACAGATAACATAAGGCTATGCTGGGCTGGCTGTACACTTTCCTGTGGTGGTGATGACTTGGATGCACAGTGGTGAGTGAACTGTGAGCCCTCTAAGCCACATCCCTCCAGTGATTGGAAGTTCTAATGCTGCACCAAGGCCGGGACTATGGTGAGGCATTTCCTGGGCCAACCTGTGCTCTGACATTCCCAGGAGCCAATTTCCTCTGCCTTTTGGCAGCAGTATCCAACTTGCTCTAACAAACATGTCTTGACTGGAGACATATCACACTCGGAGATGACCCCTGACCAGTCGCTTCCATGTAGGAGACTTCTAACCAAGACCAGCAGTGTGTCCCACTGGATGGATCAGCTTCCCTCTGATTCCAACCAACACAGCTCACTCATTGTACATTCAGACATTCAGAAGCAGACGGCAGCCATCTGTACCTGGAACACCAACCAGGCCTGGCTGATGGTGGTAAAGAATGTACATATTTACTGTGTGAGTTCTGACAAAGTGCCAGACAGAAACCGTCTGGGAATTCTAGGTCACCAAAGCTGTCTAGGAATTGAGTCTCACCCAGTTCAAAAGCAGTATAATGAACACAGGAGCTCTGAATGCCTTATGCTTTGAATCTCTCTGTTTTCCCTCTCTGACTTTAAGATTTATTAAGGTATCCAATGATTTAGTCATGCCTATGTAGATAATCTCTCCATCTTAAGGTCACTGATCTGTGGCCTTGGTTATTGATGCAAAATACCTTCATTATAGCACCTGGATAATGCTTGATATGTTTGGTAGGCTGGTATGTGTCTACCAGATTAAGACATATTGGGGTCATCTTACAAGTTCTTCAGTTAAACTGGCTTTCTAGTTTAAAAGCCACTTCAGATTTAAGGCTGGTAGTTTATAATTGGAGAAAGGGTAATTTTGCTTTGTCTGCCCAAGAGACATCCGGTAGCATCCAGAGACATTTAGTGATACTTAGTATGTGGGGCCAGAGGTACTGCTTGAATGAAAGAACACAACCTCACTACAGTGGATGTGAACTCAGTTATCTACACTCACGGAACTATGAGCATCTCCCCATGTACAGATGGAGAATTCTCTGCAGTCTTTTTGAGTAGTCCTGAGACCTCAAGCAAGTGACTCACCAGAGCAAGCATAGAACAGATCTATAGGAGAACTCCCCGAACAAAGAACGATCCAGCCCAAGTTGTCAGAACTGTCAGGGTTGGGAAACCCTTTCGAGGAGAAACATGAAGACAATTATTAATATACTATGAAATTATAGTACTGGCTGGTTTTATGTGTCAACTGGACTCAGGCTGGGGTTATCACAGAGAAAGGAGCTTCAGTTGGGAAAGTGCCTCCATGAGATCCAGCTGTGGGGTATTTTCTCAATTAGTGATCAAGGTGGGAGGGCCCCTTGTGGGTGGGACCATCTCTGGGCTGGTAGTCTTCTATAAGAGAGCAGGCTGAGCAAGCCAGGGGAGGCAAGCCAGTAAGTAACATCCCTCTATGGCCTCTGCATCAGCTCCTGCTTCCTGACCTGCTTGAGTTCCAGTCCTGATTTCTTTTAGTGATGAACAGCAATGTGGAAAATGTAAGCTGAATAAACCCTTTCCTCCCCAACTTGCTTCTTGGTCATGATGTTTGTGCAGGAATAGAAACCTTGATGAAGACAGTATCCAATCTCATGTGTATAAATAAATGTGCAAGTATAGCTGGCAAAATATGGAAGGAGAGTAGGAAAAGAAGAGGCAGAGTTGGTGCACTAAGGAGTGGGAGCTACTTTTAACAGGTGGGGCTTACAAATAACAGCACTAAAACGCATAAACCAGGAAGGGGAGGGAGAAGAAGTGACATGGGGACGATAGGAAGCAATAGATAGTGGCTAAAATGCACAAGCAGATGACACTTTAAGTTCTCACGTGAAATTATGGTACTAATCCCCTAAAAGAACTAAAATTTTTTAAAAGGCCTCAAAGACATTAATCAAGGAATGAAGTCTCAGAATAGGCAAAAGAGTGTGCAATACATTGAGATTGGATACTTTAAAAAATTGGCTTCTAGAGTCAAGTGTGGTGGTGCATGCCTTTGATCCTAGCATTCAGGAGGCAGAGGCAGGTGGATCTCTGTGAGTTTGGGACCAGCCTGGTCTGCGTAGCTTGTTCTGGGCCAGCCAGAGCTACATGAGCTTTTCTCAACATACACAACACACCCCACACACCGAGAGAGACAGAGGGAGATTGAAAGGAGAGAGAGAGAGAGGGAGAGAGAGAGAGAGATTCTTATTAAGAACAATACAAAATTACCTACCAACCCACCAATCCAGGACTGACCCCTGTTTTTATAATACAACCATTGCTCTGAGAACCACAACAGAAGAGAAAAGTTTCTGGGCAGTGAGGCCGAGTTTCTCAGTACTAGAGTTTACAAGAGGATCCCAGCCACTCAAACCTCTGAGCACCACTGACTTGGCTTATACCCTCCTACTTAGAAAATGATGGTATGGAGCCACAAAGGAGACGAGAAGTGTACAAATCTTCCTAGGAAGCTTGAAATGGAAAAGTCTGGCCATGAGGACCAGTCAGACAAACCTGGAATGCAGAGCGAGCTCTAACCTTTACTCTTTCTCAAAGTCCGTGCTATGAAATAAGGGGAGGAAGACAGGGAAGAGAACGCCTGAGAGATGATTTTATATTGAAAATACTAAAGCAGCATAAAAAGGCAATAGGTGAGCTAGACTGAAAAGAATTATATATTATATAAAGTGATCTGGAAATAAAGAAATTTGAATATAGACAATATGAAATGTTTGCTTTCCCAGTATAAAACTGTTAGTGTAATTATTTAGGAAAGCGTGTTTATTCTTTCAGGTTTTGTTTGTTTGGTTTTTTGGTTTTTTTTTTTTTTTTTTGAGACAGGACGGTCCTGGCTGTCCTGGAACTCACTCTGTAGACCAAGCTGGCCTCGAACTCAGAAATCCGTCTGCCTCTGCCTCCTGAGTGCTGAGATTAAAGGCTCTCGCCACCATGCCCGGCGCGTGTTTATTCTTGAGGGATAGCAAGCAATAATTCTAGAAATTAGGACTGAAGTGTTGCTATGGTTTGAATGTGTTCTCCATAAATTTATGTATCCTTAAATCCATATGTTGGCATTTGGAGATGGGGCTTTGAGTGTAGTTGGTGTTAAACTAGGCTACATGGGTGTGGTCTCCCGGAGGCTAGTGACTTTATAAGAAAAGGAAGAGGATTCTTGTCATATGCAGCCCTTTATCACATTAAGGCCCAATGAGAAGGTCTTCACTAGATGCCAACCAGATGTTAGTGCCAAGGTCTTAGGTTTTCTCACCTCAAGAACCTGAGCTAAATAAAGTTGCATTCTTTAGGGGTTACCTAATCAGAAATATTCTTTTAGTAACAAAAACAGATTAAGATATAGGTCATGATGTTTGCAACTTTTCAAATGGTTTAGTGAAGTTCTTGTATGTATGTACTATGCAGGTACATGAATGGATGCGAGCACACACACACAGACAGAGACAGACAGAGACACAGAGAGATTAACAGTGACTAATGTAGGTGGCAGGTATGTATATAGCCCTTGTTCCATTCTTTCAACTCCTCTTTAGAGCTGGAGAACTTGAAGGAAAAAAAGTTGGAGAAAGTCTATATAGTTAAAATTTATATATAAAGATGGCTTTTTATATAGTTTTTTGTCACATTATTTTATTTTTTTAATTTATTCATTAGACAATTTCTTCATTTACATTACAAGTGCTATCCCAAAAGTCCCCTATACCCTCCCCCCGCCCTGCTCCCCTACCCACCCATTCCCACTACTTGGCCCTGGCATTCTCCTGTACTGGGGCTTACAAACATTGCTAGATCAAGGGCCTTTCTTCCCCAGTAATGGCCAACAAGGCCAACTTCTAATACATATGCTGCTAGAGACATGAGCTCTGGGGGTTCTGATTAGTTCATATTGTTGTTCCATCTATAGGGTTGTAGACCCCTACAGCTCTTGGGTTCTCTCTCTAGCTCCTACGTTGGGGACCCTATGTTCTGCCCTATAGATGATTGTTAGCATCCACTTCTGTATTTGTCAGGGACTGTCAAAGCCTCACAGGAGAAAGCTATGTCAGGGTCCTTTCAGCAATGTCCTGCTGGCATATGCAGTAGTGTCTGCATTTGGTGGCTGATTATGTGATGGACCACCTGGGTGGGGCACTCTCTGGATGGTCCATCCTTTCATTTTAGTTCCACACTTTGTCTCTGTACTTCCTTCCGTGTATATTTTAATCCCTATTCTAGGGAGGAATGAAGTATCCACGCGTTGGACTGTTATATAGTTTTAAGTTAACTGTATTGGTTACTTGGGCACAGTTTTGTTTGTTCTGCTTTGGGTGCTGGGATTGAGCGTACATGTACAACCCAAGTGCTTACATCCTTAGCTACAATTATTTATTAACACAACAAGACAAAGCGCCATTAGGTGTCAATAAGGAAGATTCAACTGAGAAATTTCCAATCAGCTATGGGCCAGTTCACTTGGAGTTCACTGTAGGTTCACATGTCTGTTCTAACGAGGGGCTTCGTGGTCGTGTGTTCCGCGTGTTCTGTGTTTCCTCGAAGTGTGCCCTTTTCTGTCCTTCCTGCTGGGTTGTTTTTTTCCAGAACAGGCATTTTCTCTGCCATTCTTCTTTACCTCTGAGGCTCTCATCCACTGCTTCAAAGTACGATTGTGTGGGCTGATGCAGATTCTTCTACGTTTAACATGAAGGCTGCCAAGAAAACGGAAAAAAAAAGAATCTTCACAGAAATTACAAATATAAGCCAGGTGTGGTAACACACAACTTTAATCCCAGCATTGTGAAGGCAGAGGCAGATACAGGCCATACTGGTCTACAGTGACTTCTAGGACAGCCAGGGCTACATAGAGAAATCCTGCCTGAGACAAGAAAAACAAAATAATTACAAATACATAAAAGAACTAGTGACTTGTGGGTAGCCCTCACTTTTTGGACATTGCATTTGTAGTGACTTCAAATTGAATACCAAGGGGCTAAATCCTTATTTTATGGACATTGTTTCCATGGTCTTCATAGGTCTGCAGAAGGTATTAACCTGAGGATAGGGAAGGGGAAGTTGGATGAAGAGGAAGAGAAAGGGAAAGAGAAGTGAAGGGAGAAAAAGAGAAACAAAGGAAGAAAAGAAAACCAATAACAGACCCAGGTAAAGTAATTCGCTTCCATGTTTAAACTTCATCCAACAAAACCAGCTCACCCTCACTGTGCACCCCGGACCGCACAGCTGCTGCAGCCCCTCTTTCTCCCTGGGAGTCTGCACTTGGGTTATGCCTCTGCTGGTACCTAATTCCCCATGCCTTTTGTTCTAGTAACTGATTTATTTCTCCCACTGAAGTGGCTTTACATCTTGATGGAGCGATAATCTAGATATAATTTTTGAAAAACCCTTATGCATCGTAGGAACTAACTTATTACAGTTATGAAGTCAAATTTGGCCAATAGAAAAATCTACTAAAATATCTTGGTGTCCAATAAAAGTTAATATAATGTTCTAAATTTAGAATTTGTTCCAATTGTTCTATGTGGTAGCATTCACAATTTGGGATAACTAGAAGACTCTTGTTATTAAAAAAAAAAATGAGGTGACTTTTAATTCTCCATTAGGTGCCAGGCAGATCGATGAAATGTGGCAAATTTTGCTGTACCTACATGTATGATGTAGCTGTGTCCTGATAAATTGAAACCCTCAAGCTCGATACTCACAAGGAGATGAGGGAAGAGGCAGGGAATAGGCTATCATTTCTCCTAAGAGAAACCATTATGAGATGATGTGTGGAATCAGCAGCGGAGGAGAATGTGGAAGGATGTGGGTGGGCTTTAGCATCCAATCTGTGGCAGAAGATAGCATATTCTCCAAGCGCTGTACGTGGAGACGGCTGCTGAGCCAGTGTGGATTCTCAGCAGCCAGTTGCTTTGTTCTTGTGGGAGAAAATCTGGCTGTAGCAGTGCTGAGCTGGAAAAAAAAAAATGCAGCTCCTTCCTACATGCCCAAAGGAGAGCGAGCCGCACACACAAAGAAGCCACAGGCGTTAGTAACTGTGTGGGAGTTAAAGGGATAGGCAACCACGTGGAGGCATGTCTTCTGGCCAGCCTGGTGAGGCCACAACTTTGATTGCCACTCTATGATGGGGCTTAGACACCTCAGGTGTAGAACAGGCTGAACCTCAGCTGCATTCTGTTGCCCTTTCGTTTGTGATTAAAAGATGGGGCAACACTGAGAAAAGAGGTAGCTTTCCGGAACCACACTCCTGCAGACACCTCCAGTTTCATAATCTCTAACAGGCACCAGCATACCTCACTGAATATTTCTAGGTCAGAAGCCAGGGAGACCTCCTGATTCTTACCCCGGTAGGGTACTCAAAAATAGTCCCATGGCCAGGGCATGGTGGCACATGCCTTTAATCCCAGCACTTAGGAGGCAAAGGCAGGAGGATCTCTGTGAGTTCAAGGCCAGTGTGGTCCAGGACAGCCAGGGCTATGTAGAGAGACCCTGAGCCTACTCTCCTGCTGTGTGGGTTCATTCTCTAAAGTTTATTTCTCCCCTCCCCCACTTTCCCCAGAGCAGCATTTCAAATTTATTTCTGAGAAGTTCTAACCTCCTGAATGACTTCATTGAGGAAAACAACAACAACAAACATATTTTTTCTACCCAAAAGAGACTCTCCGTGAGGTGCAGGAAACCTCAACCCCTGCCAAGGATGACAGCTTCCTATTGTATTTCTGGAAGCTTCTTAATGAAGTCACTGTAGAGGGGTATAAACAAGCAAACTGCTGTCTCAGAGATCAGAAAGCACAAGGATCATTCAGAGGGTCAGAAACAAAGGATTTATTTCCAGACAGAAAATGGAAGGGAAGAGTCTAGTAAGTTCGTGGATGTTTGATTTCTATTAATTAATTAATATTATTAATTAGTTTCAAGATTCTAACTTGAAACTAAATCACAGCTACCCTGTATTTTCAACTTTCTTGTTAACACAGTTCAATGTACACATTTGTACTTTAATGAATTAAATATGTTGTTTTTTTTTTTGTTTTGTTTTGGTTTTTTTTGTTTTTTCAAGACAGGGTTTCTCTTTATGGCCCTGGCTGTCCTGGAACTCACTCTGTAGACCAGGCTGGCCTCGAACTCAGAAATCCGCCTGCCTCTGCCTCCCGAGTGCTGGGATTAAAGGTGTGCACCACCACGCCCGGCTGAATTAAATATGTTTAAAAACAGTGATTGGCTCCATGATTTCTCTTTAATTAAAAGTTGGTACTTTTAAAAACGGAAGGCTAATCCTTTAATCATGTTTCCTTATCAAAGTGAGGTTGAGGTTTGAATCTGAAATGTTCCTCACAGGCTGATGTGTTTTAAATGACTGCATGCTGACTGTGGTCCTGTCTGGGGATGCTCTGGGACATTTGAGAGGACTGCATCTTGACTGTGGTCCTGTCTGGGACATTCAGGAGGACTGTACCCTGACTGTGGTCCTGTCTGGGGATGCTCTGGGACATTTGGGAGGGCTCCACCCTGACTGTGGTCCTGTCTGGGGATGCTCTGGGACATTTGGGAGGGCTCCACCCTGACTATGGTCCTGTCTGGAGATGCTCTGGGACATTTGGGAGGGCTCCACCATGACTGTGGTCCTGTCTGGGGATGATCTGGAATATTTGGGAGGGCTCCATTCTCTGTCTGGTCCTGTCTAGGATGCTCTGGGACATTTGGGAGGGCTCCACCCTGTCTGTGTTCCTGTCTAGAGATGCTCTGGGACGTTTGGGAGGGCTCCACCATGACTGTGGTCCTGTCTGGGGATGATCTGGAATATTTGGGAGGGCTCCACTCTCTGTCTGTGGTCCTGTCTGGGGATGCTCTGGGACATTTGGGAGGGCTCTACTCTGTCTGTGGTCCTGTCTGGGGATGCCCTGAGACATTTGGGAGGTGGGACCTCAATGGTATAAGCGTTCACCTTCCACCTGACTTGGAAAATCATAGTCCAGAAACTGGTTCTGGCCACACACTCTGCTTCCTGGTCTATGAAGAGCCTCTGCCACATGTAGCTTCCATCATATCTTAACTACCATGTCTTGTCTGTACTGACTGGGACACTTAGAAACCATCAGCGGAATAAGCCTTTCCTCCATCATGCTGTTTCTGTTAGGTGTTTTGGTCAGAGAAGTATGAAAGTAACATGGAGGGCTTACACCATTTCTGTGCTATGCCTTCTAGATCTCTGACATTCATTAACCAGCCCCTCCCCCAAGCCAAAAGCTTATTACCTATGGTATTCTCTGGTAATTCCAACAAGCTGTCTGTTAAATACCCATGGGTACTTTTTCTACTTTTCTAACTCTGCCTCAGACTTCCTTGTCAATGTTCTTAGGCCTCCTTTGGGTTGCAGTGACAGATATGCATGTCACTGATGTGGGAGGGCTTGAGGTGACAGTGGGAAGTTTAGTTTCTGGGAGTAGCCAGAATAGACTTGGTTAACTTAGTTCAGTAGTACAGACAACACAAACCTCCCAATGTCAACCACCTATGAATTTTTGATTTGCCAACTATTACCAATGATATTAAGATTAAGTAAAATACTGGTAGAATTTCCATCGGATGTACTATATTAGTCTTAGAGGACTATTTAAAAGACAGATTTAGAGAAGGGTCATGGTCTCAGAGGGTTCAGTCCATGATTGATTGGCTCTAAGCATTTGGTAACAACATCAAGATAGTGGGATTATGTGGTGGAAGGGATTCTTCACATTGTGATGGACAGGATGCAGGACCTAGTGACATACTTGCTCCCACCAGGCCCCTTCTCCAGTGGGCCCCACCTTCTAGGGTTTATCAAACCTCCCAGAATAGTGGCACTAGCTGCAGATCAGTCATTCCATAATAAGCCTGCAGGAGACCTATTATATTCAAACTATGGTATAGAGATTATGCAAATGTTAGGAACTTGAAGTACTCCTTAGAAGAAGCCGCCTTATAATATGTGCCCTGGACTTCCAGTCAAGATTATGCTGGTTCTCAATGACTAAAGTATCCACGTTGCTGCATCCAGGGTAGTGTGTAAACTGTGGAGATATTAAGAGAGTTCTCCACCTCGCCACCCTCTGTGCTCCACTGTAGACACAGGAGATTGTTTAATCTTGGACAAATAATCATTTGTTCTTCAGCATTTGATCCCAAGTGTAGTTTTAAAACTTAATATAGACCTCTAACTGCTTTGGGAATCTTATAAAACCCATGGAGCAGACCTTCTCCCAGGGAACAGATTTACATAACATAAAAATGTCCAGGAGTTGATGCCCCCCAATCTGAAGGTTGTCTGTCAATGAATAGTTTATGAACTCTAGCTCTGTCATTTTAAGAATCCTTTGTCTTGGGTAAGGATATCTTGACTTCTGTAGTGAGCGGGTGTCTCTGAAAAGATGCAGAAAAATCCTCAATTCATTATCTCATTCTTCTAATAATAAAATAGCAATAACCAGGGATTTGACAACTCTAAGCACCCTATTACCCCTTTCTCTTGAAAACGTGTGTGTGTGTGTGTGTGTGTGTGTGTGTGTGTATGTGTGTGTGTGTAGAAGTTATTTAAATTGCCAGATAATAGAAGCTTATTCTATGGGCCAAGAGAACGCAAGAGGATAAAAATCTCTTAGAGCCTGCAGAAGACCAGAGACCATTGCATCTCTGCTGTAGCCTTGGTTCAGTTTCTCGTCAAATTGGTTACTAGAGCAAAGGTTCCTGGGTGTCTGATTGCTCTTTTTCAGTAAAGTTACCAATAATTTCTGGTGACTAAGGACATGTCACCTCCAAACAGCATTGTTGGGTGTCTGAAGGGTAAGCGTAGGACTCGGGGCATTCCTGTACACAGAGATTCTGTGCTTACTCCAGGTAGCCTGGTACTCAGAGGACAGAAGAGTTACTCTTCCTGTGTTCGTTTGAATGATGGGTAGGTTGTGTTTCAGATAAAGCATTTTAGACCATTACTTGTTAGCCAAGGGGATAATCCGCATTCGGTTTCCCATGTCCTTGCTGAGGGACACTCACATGACAGCAGCCAGGTCACAGTCCCCGTCAGCTCTCTGGATGCTGCACAAACTCACTCTTTCCAGAAGTCTTCTGGAAACATGATGAGACACTTCAGTGCAACAGCTGGAGGCCATGGGAAGTATGGCTACAAGAAAGGGGAGAGCTTGCATTACCGTCCGCAGGTACCAGCCTGTCCTCATCTTCAAGGTTCCGGGGAAACAGATGGTAAATGTACTCAGGCAAGTACTTCTCAAGCTTTCGTGAGAGTAGACAAGGACAGGATGTGTCTCCACCTTCTAGAATTTAAGCTGCATTTTGAGAGAGAAAAACGAGAATCTGGGCAAAATAACAGAAGAGGTGGGAGACAGAAAAGGCTGCACCAGTGATGCTGACAGGGTCACGCGTGGAGGATGGAAAGGGCAGGGCCCGAGATGCTGACTGACAGGACTGCACATGGAGGATGGAAGGGCTGGGGCCAGTGGTGTCCAGCGCAGTGCAGTTCATTTTGAAAAAGAGAGGCCTCATGGGCCTTGGATGAAGGCTTGATGTTTTCTGTTAGAAGGACGTGGCTTGCCCAGCATATATGAGCTCCCTGATTTGGTCTCCAGCACCATCAAAACAAGAAGAAGTGTAGTGGCCCACATCTGTAATCCCAGCATTTGGAAACCAAATCAGCCTGGACTACCTAGTGAGATTCTGTCTAAAACACCAAAACAAATTTAAAAAATTCTGAGACCATGCTGGGAGCCATGGCTGAGACCATTTTCCTAGTGGAAAAATTCTAGCTTACATAAACAATCCTGAGAGAACATTTGTGGTCATAACAGTAAGAATGTTTGTGGGTAGAGAGGACACTCTATGACCGTTGGTTCCAGGAGCTGAAGATTGCCACCTGACCTTTGAAGAGCCCCCAGGCTCTTCCCCACTCCCTTGAAGCCTCCTCTTGCTTATGCTTAAATTACCACTCATGGATAAAGTTTTTCAGAGCTTGATCAGTCTAATGGTCTTGCTCTCATTCTTCGTGTTTCTTGTCCCTCCCACTCTCTCTCTCCTGCCCTAGGTCCCCGCTGATTATCCCTGCAGGTTAGGGCAAGACCAAAGCACATGACACAGTTTAGGGTGCCTATTCCGAGACCAATTGCTAAGCAAGGTCAGTGTTGGCAAATGCGATTCAGGAAATGCTGAACCAGCATCAGTAAATCCTCAAATGACCGTCTAAGGAGACGGAGCTCTTGTGAAAAGGAGATCACGATTCGATAAAGATTGAGAAAATCCGTCTTGTAGCAAAATGAAGACCTATTAATTGGTGGGAGGTGACTTACACTGTCAATATATAAGCTCATACTGTCAAGATAGGAGCTATCTGACACAGCACAAATATGAAAATGCATTCCTTATATTAAAATCACTGTAAATTTATTACCTGCCACACACACATTATCCATCTCACCAACTGGATATCACTATAAAACAGTGAGAGAAACTGCAGTGAACGGGGGTGCAGGTGGCAGCCCCAGAGCGAGACAGAAGTGAGCTTTAGCAGTTAAGCTGAAACATGCAGACCTCTCTACAGCACCTCTCAAAGCAGTAGATGTAGCTGCCTTTGGGAGAAGGGAAGATCTGAATGTCCATGTCTAACCCACATGAAGGTAACAAGCCTGCCTGAAGCTTTGGGGGGAGAAAAGCAACTTACTATGAAATGTAAAACGTACGACTAATTTCTAAGCATCAAAACTTTGTTACCACTAATACACTTGTTCATTCGATCATTAAATGAATTTTTTTTTTTTTACAAATTAGACCATTTCCAACATAAATTTAGTCAATGGGAGATGCAAAAATAAGTGATATCATATACCCCTATACTCTAGAGTCTGTAGTAAAAGCAGTTTGGAACTAAAAGTCTTAGGATACAACCCCACTGTCCCAGGTAATTAATTAGGTTTCTGGGGGATGGTTCTCTCCTTGCCCCATGATGGTTCTAGGGATCAAACAAGAAAACATAAATACAAGGAGATTTATCAGCACACACATGAGCAACCTTTGAGCTAAGAAAGGAATTATAATGGAACTAGAAAATATCTTGAGGTAAAACAATACAACAAACCTTATAGAATATCACCAAACATCACTGAAAAAAAAAAAAAAACTTGTCTCAAGAAGCAGCTAAATTAAAAGAGAAAGACCTCAAAGAACTTACCCCAAATGCCCACCAATAAATGCTCAATAAACAGTAGGACCTCATTCGAGTGTAGTAAAGGATGTGTTCGGTGTTGATAAACTCACAGATACTAAAGCCTACAATGTAGAGAAAAGCACGAGACCCTCAAGCAAGTTCATTTGCATCTTGTCATAAGAGTGGAGAGGCCCACAAGGTCTCATCTCTCCCAGAGGACCAGTTAATGGTTGCTGAGGGAAAGAAAGACACCTTTTCCAGTGGGGCAGCCACTAGTAAGGTACTTATTGTTCTATAAAGAACCCTGACTGGCCGTGGTGGCCCATGCCTTTAATCCCAGCACTTGGGAGGCAGAGGCAGGCCTGAGTTTCAGGCCAGCCTGGACTACAGAGTGAGTTCCAGGACAGCCAGGGCTACACAGAGAAACCCTGTCTCAAAAAAAATTTTTTTTAATTTAAAAAAATAAAAGAAAAAACCCTAAAGAAACTCACAACAGGGGGAAAGGACATGAAAAGAAAGGGGGTTCTGACTTGGATGAGGATGAAGAGCAGCAGTCTCAGAAGGTAGTGGGAGCGCATGTAATCAAATATATGTGTCATAATGAAATAGTTACAATATAATAAATATATGCAAAAATGGAGGGGTGAAGAAGAATTTCAATTTAATGTATTTTTTCTATTCCAAGGAACATAGGTTATACAAAGTGTCCCCAAATATCTTTTTTGTTGTTGTTGTTGTTGTTGTTTTTGTTTTTCGAGACAGGGTTTCTCTGTGTAGCTCTGGCTGTCCTGGAACTCACTCTGTAGACCAGGCTGGCCTCCAACTCAGAAATCTGCCTGCCTCTGCCTCCCGAGTGCTGGGATTAAAGGCATGCACCACCACTGCCTGGCTCCAAATATCTTAATTATATATCTATGTAAGTACGTTTACAAAAAGTCTTCAAAAATATGTAAACTATGCATTCTAGTTAATAACTGTGTTTGAACTTTAACTATACATGTGAGGGGCTGGAGAGATGGCTCAACGGTTAAGAACACTGAGTGCTTTTCCAGAGGTCTTGAGTTCAATCCCCAACAACCACATGGTGGCTCACAACCATCTGTAATAGGATCCGATGCCCTCTGCTGGTTCAAAAATATGTAAACTATGAATTCTACTTAATAATGTGTTTGAACTTTAACTATACATGTGAGGGGCTGGAGAGACGGCTCAACGGTTAAGAACACTGAGTGCTCTTCCAGAGGTCCTGAGTTCAATTTCCAACAACCACATGGTGGCTCACAACCATCTGTAATAGGATCCGATGCCCTCTGCTGTTATATCTGAAGAGAGCTACAGTGTACTCATCATATATGTAAAATAATTAAATAAATGAAATCTTTAACTATACATGTAATACAAAGCATTTGTTGTTCTTCTCAGATCCACTTCTCAAAGGAGGAAAATGATCATTTCCCAGAGTAGATCATCATGCACCAGGATCTTGTAATTTGTCTGGAAGATATTTTTCTAGTGGCTACCATGTGATAGACTTTCAATTTGAAATATCTGACCTTATGATGCCCAATAGTCCAACAGGAGGCTGTCAGATGGTCAAGTTACTGTAACCTACTACATGAGTATTGGGCAGGGAACATAGCTCATTGGTAGAAAGCTTGCCTAGTATTAGAAAATGCTGGTTTCCATCCCTAGCAAAAAAACAAGTTAAGTGTTCAGTGAGATGTGTTCAAAACGCTATGGAATCATAGCTGAAAGAAACCATCCACAAAAGTAGAAACCATGCATACATTGCAGAACCCAGTTTGTGTGGAATGGCCAGAGCAGGCTAAGCTATGAAATGAAAAGTAGATTCACGGTTGCTAGAGGCTGAGAGGAGGAAATGGGAATGGTTGCTAACAGGAACAGGATATCCTTCCGTTAATTATATCTAATGCTATAATTAGAGCAATGAAAGATTCACAAATGTGATTATATCAAAAATCCCTGAGCCGCATTTTAAAATGATGAATTTTGGTGTGTAGACACTAATTGTAGTTGTTTATTAATACACTGATTTCCTAAAATCACTTTTTGTTGTTTTTTGTTTTGTTTGTTTGTTTTGAGACAGGGTTTCTCAGTATATCCCTGGCTGTCCTGGAACTCACTTTGTAGACCAGGCTGGCCTCGAACTTGGAAATCTGCCTGCCTGCCTCTGCCTCCCAAGTGCTGGGATTAAAGGCCTGTGCCACCACCGCCCAGCAAATCACTTGTTCTTCTAACTGCTAATTCTCCTAGTCATACTCTTGCTATCACAAATTTCAATAGAGTTTGACTCTGTATCCATCAGCACACTTATCTGTCTCACCATATGTGCTATGGTTCGACTGGAGTGTCCCTTACACATTCATGTATTGAACGGTTGGTCCCCAGATGATGGCATTATTTTGGAGGTGATATAGATTTTACGAGAGGGGACCTAGTGAGAGGAAGTGNAGTGCTGGTACCAACTCAAGAAATAATCTTAAATCAGAAAGACCTTAGGAACCTATATCTGTTTCATAAAACTGAGATGCACTACGCATATAAAAATGTATTCATTTGGAGATGACTTGATCTGTGAGAATAACTAATTACAAGGCCATAAGCAGCTAAGCTTTTAGTATATGTTGGCAATTATGACCAGTGATGTCTTAATATGGTCCAAAATACAAAAGACCAGAAATAACTCTGAAGAGGCGCATAGGAAGTTGGGTAGTGAAAAATGAACAGTTTAGAGTGGATAAAGGCAGAGTCAAGATTCTATTGGATGACACTGCCCCCTAGAGGTTCTCATATGCAAAGTCCTGCCAGCATTTCCCGAAAAAGGGGGGGGGGGGGAGCCACTCCATTGCTTGTTTTGATTTCAGTCCCGACTCCAGACTTTGATGTAAGAGAGATTTCGAGGTATCAAGTAGGCTGAAGAAGAGAATTATGTTTGAAACTTCTAGTGGAAATCATAGAGGGAAAACGTCAAGACACAGGTATGGGCAATGAGTTCCTGAATATTGTTCCAGCCGCTCAAGGATTGAGAAGTTGGATTGCATCAAATTAATAAGCTTCTGCACGGCAAAGAAAAATAACGGAGAGACAGGCCTCAGACTCAGAGCAACTCTTTGCCAGCAATTCATAGAATATCCAGAATGTATACAGAAAAGAAAGAAATGAAACACTTCAAAAAAAATAACCCCGTTAACAAATGGGAAAATGAACTCAATAAACACTTTCCAAATGGAAAAGAACTAATTTATAAATAAATGGGAACAATTGTCTGCATCTTTAGCTACTGGGGAAATATAATTTAAAAGTACAGTGAGATTATGTCTTATGGCAATCAGAATCATCAAAAACAAAGACCATAACCAAATCAAAACCAAAAATAAAGATACAAAGGAAAGGGTGTCTCGATACAGTGTTATTGATATTCCAAGTTAGTACAACCACTGTAAAAATATGTATGCAGGTTTCTCAAAAATAAAAATTGGAACCACCACCATGTGATCCAGCTATACCATTCCTGGGTATATGGCCAAAGGAACTGAAGTCAGCACACTACAGAAATACGCAACACTGTACTGGCTAGTTTTGTGTCAACTTGACACAGCTGGGATTATCACAAAGAAAGGAGCTTCAGTTGGGGAAGTACCTCCATGAGATCTAGCTGTGGGGTATTTTCTCAATTAGTGATCAAGGGGGAAAGGCTCCTTGTGGGTGGAACCATCCCTGGGCTGGCAGTCTTGGGTTCTATAAGAGAGCAGGCTGAGCAAGCCAGGGGAAGCAAGCCAGTTAAGAACATCCCTCCATGGCTTCTGCATCAGCTCCTGCTTTCTGACCTGCTTGAGTTCCAGTCCTGACTTCCTTTGGTGATGAACAGGTATATGGAAGTGTAAGCTGAATAAACCCTTTACTCCCCAACTTGCTTCTTGGTCATGATGTTTGTGCAGGAATAGAAACCCTGACTAAGACAACACCCATATGTGTTGTGGAGCTATTTGCAACACCCAGGTTATGGGATCTGCCTACGCCCTACCTTGTGATGAATGGAAATGTCTCCTACAGGCTCAGGGATTTGGACACTTGGTACCCAGTGGGTAGAGCTGCTTGGTGGGGGTTGTAGAACCTTTAGGAGGCAGAGCCTCACTGTGCAGGAGGCATCACTGAGAGAGGGCTTTGAGAAGAGATCTCTCCCCCTCTCTCTGTCTTTGTCTGTCTCTGTCTCTCTTTGTGTGTCTCTCTCTGTGTGTATGTGTTTCCTGTATGCAGTTGAGGATACGATCTCTCAGCTTCCTGCTTTGCCTCCATGGTTTCCTTTCCATAACAGTTCCCCTCTTTCTTCTACAAGTTGCTCCTGACCACAGCAACCAAAGCTAACTAATACAGTGCACATCAGTGGCTGAGTGGATTAGGAGGAAAATGGCATGAACATAAAAGGGGCCTGCCAGGATTGCTCAGAGGGTAAAGTGAGCTGGCAGCCTGATGACCTGAGCCTGGGTCTCATGGTGGCAGGAGAGAACGACCTCCTGAAAGTTGTTTCCGACCTCCACATTCGTGTCCGTGGCACGTGTGCACCCACCTATCCTCCCATACAAAGAGATGAGTGTGATAAGATTTAAGAAGATGGTAAAGGGGATCTGCTAGAAATGTGGGTGGGAGGCGAGGAGAAAGTAAAAATGGAGAATAGAAGGCTTGGATCAATGGAAGCACCGTATATGCATGCATGAAAGTGTAATAAAATCCACGCTTTTGTACAATTAATCCATGCTAATAAAAGAATTACATATCAATTATTCTGCAGTTACATTGTTTTTACTTAGATGACACTGTTACTTACTTTGTAGGGAGAGCTGATGATCCATCAGGGAGGGTATATCTTCCCCTAACAACTATACTGACACCACCATTGTATGAGGCCAAATGTCATGGGGCAACCATTTCCAATCATAGATTACACAAACACAGATCTTTCTGATGGAGTTAGGATTCCTCTGAAGGGAAATAGATGAAAAATGTAAATCTGAGAGAAGTCTGGTGGAGTAGGCTTGTAAAGTAGTACATGTGTGTAGTCTGAAAACACACTAATGTGTGAACTAGCCAAAGGCTGTGAACTACCATCCTGCTCCAGCCGATCTGCTCCGGCTTCACCCACAGCGGATCCCGAAGGTGCCGGTTTGCCTTGGGAAGGACAAGGCAGACCAGATCCAGGTCAGAATGCTCTTTTAAAAGTGATTTCTGAGACCTTCCTGCTGACACGAGAAGCAAACACTTTGGTTAGTCCTGGAGAATAAGTTAACAACCAACGGGCAATAAGTGACTCACTTACTAGCCAAACAGAATATCTTGTGCGGAGCAGAAATCAAATATATGGAGCCCTTCTAAAGCAAAAAATACTCAAGGCTTATTACACTGAGGAAGAACACTAGATAGCTCTGTGGATGGAGAAGCCTGGGGTAAGTGTTAGGGAAGAATAGCAGCAGGCTACTCCAAAGGCAGAGTACCTCATGCAGTGAATGGTTGAAGCTTTTTGATTTATCCTACTTTGGTGCCATCATATGTAAAGAAGTGGAGAGGGATAAACACAACACAATACAACACAACACACGTTCATATAGTCACAACCAACTTGTATCAATTATAATCCATTTCCCCGTCCCCTTTCCGCGTCTTGTTTGGAAGCAGTGGCTTCTAGTACTTCATCATTGCAAGCAAGGCTGCAGTGAACACCAGTGAGAACACCGGTGGGAGCACAGCAGCACTGACTATCTGCTGTGCACCGGAGGCCGCCTTAATCTTCACAGAAACTGTGAGCGGAAGCAACTGTCCTCATCCTCACATAGCAAATGTGTAATTAATGTGCAGAAAGATTACATAGTATTTATTCCCTGAATCAAAGGACCAGGAAATTGTGGCACTGGGAATTAGATCTAGTCCATCCAGGACCTTAGAAAGACCTGTGGGCCGCGCTTGGCTTGCTCTTCTGTATGTTTGCCTGGGGCTGCATCAGAATTTCCCTAGGTCAGTAGTTCTCAGACTGTAACCTGGATCAGAATGACTTGGAATTATCTTAAGCTGGAGGCTACTGTTAAGTAGGTGAGACCTGAGCATGTGCACCCCCAACAACTTCCCTGGGGAGGCTAATGCTATTGCTCCCAGAATACACTTGGAGGACCACAGAACAAACATGTGTTGAATTGTTGGGTTGTAGGATTTGTGTATCGTTGCCTATACTTGACCATGCAAATAACTTTGTATTGATTATGTTTACTTACACTACTTACATGTGGACTGGATGAGAGCTATAGCTTTGACATCTTCAGCATTTCATCGTAATGTTGCCTTGAAACTTTGCTGGGATTGGGGTGTAGCTCAGTGGTAAAGCATAGTCTTAGCAGGAACAATAAATACCCTGATTCATTTCTTGGCAATTTAAAAATGTGACTTAATTTATATTTCCTTATAGATAAGTTCTAGGCATTCAGATTTGTCTTTTGAATTACCAAGTACTAATTTAACAAGGTTTTAAATAAAAAAAAACCCAGAATTTATTTATAGGAATTTGAATTATTTTGAATACTGTCCTGGATAGTTTTTTTTTTCCTCGTTCTGGTCAACCCTGCTTGCTCTGGTCTGCCCCGCTCACTCTGGTCACCCCCCTCACTCCGCTCACTCCGGTCGGTCCCACTTGCTCAGTCCCTGCTCTCTCTGGTCCAAGGATTCATTTTATTATTATTCATAAGTACACTATAGCTGACTTCAGATGCACCAGAGGAGGGCGTCAGATCTCATTACGGGTGGCTGTAAGCCACCATGTAGTTGCTGAGATTTGAACTCATCACCTTCAAAAGAGCAGTCGGGTGCTCTTACCCACTGAGCCATCTCACAAGCCCCCCTGGATAGTTTTTATTGGAATTTGAACTTCAAATGAATAATAACCTTGATCAGATTGGCCTGTTGGCATGACTGTGGGACATTTTCTTGACAGCTACCTGATGTAGGAGGGCCCAGGCCACTGTGGGTGGCACAGCCCCTAGGCAGGCTGTTCTGGGGAATGTAAGAAAAGCTGAGCAGAATCCAGTAAGTGAGCCAGTAAGCAGGGATCCTCTGGTTTTTGCTTCAGCTCTTCCTTGAGTTCCTGCTTTGATTTCCCTCAATGATGGACTGAAACCTGGAACTGTAAGCCATGTAAACTCTTTCCTCTCCCAGCCTGCTTTTGGTCAGAGTGATCTATCAATAACAGAGAAAGCAAACCAGGACAGATACTGATCTTTTGTCAGTAGTTAAAAATATTTTCCCCACAATAGCTTTACAAGTTTCTCTTTATTGTTTGCTATTTGTGTATTACTTTGAAGAAACTGTCACCATCAAAAATACTTTCTTTACAGCCAGCATTTGTTATATGTGTATTATAAGTCAGTATTCTTTTTTAAAAATATGGCTACCTTATTTTCTCAGCTGTCAATAAATTAATTTTTGTCTGTAATTAATTTACAAAGAGCTAAGAAACCATTTTCCTTTACCTAAGAGAATTTTTTTTTAGACATAGTGAGCAAATTTGTGTCTTTACATTTAGAACACTGTAATGACACGATGCTCATGTGTGTGTTCTTTTCTTTTAGTGGGTCAGGGCCTTACTTTCTAGGCCAGGTTGGCCTAAAATTTTGAAAAACCAGCTATGCAAACTCCAAATTGTGCATCTCTTCAAATCTCTGACTCTTTTCAGCTATGTTGAGTGCAACACATTTCTTTTTCTTGGGCTGGTTTCATTCCCTGTTAGAAACTTTCCTCAGCAGATATCCTATGGCTTTGGCATCTCTAACCTCTTGGAGTCTCTAAGGCAATATAGGTTCTTCACAGCCTCACACAATGGCCTCTCTGGTCCTCCATGCAGGGGCACCCCTTCCACATTCCTGGCCTCACCAACTTTCCTTAGTTGTGAAGGGAGATTCCACAACCCCTTTCACACAATGGCCTCTCTGACCCTCCATGCAGGGATACCTCTGACACATTCCTGGCCTCAGTGGCTTTCCTTAGTCATAGATGGAAATTCCATCCTTGATTCTAAAATCAAAACCACATGGCTGAAGCCGCCAAGTTCTGCTGTTTGCTGAGGCTGGAACATGACCCCCCCTGCTCAATTACATCTTCATAAGCTTCCTGTTTTCCATGGTTTCCTTCACTGCCTAAGCCCGATTGTCCTGGAACTTGCTCTGTAGACCAAGCTGATGTGTATGCCTCTGCCTCCTGAGTGCTGGGATTAGAGGCATGTGCTGCCAAGCTTGAACCTAAGCTTCTCTTCAATTGCTTATCACAAGATCATTATAAGCCACTGTCTTAGTCAGGGTTTCTATTCCTGCACAAACATCATGACCAAGAAGCACTTGGGGGAGGAAAGGGTTTATTTGGCTTACACTTCTATACAGCTGTTCATCACCAAGGAAGCCAGGACTGGAACTCAAGCAGGTCAGAAATCAGGAGCTGATGCAGAAGCCATGGAGGGATGTTCTTTACTGGCTTGCTTCCCCTGGCTTGCTTAGCCTGCTCTCTTATAGAACCCAAGACTGCCAGCCCAGAGATGGTCCCACCCACAAGGGGCCCTTGATCACTAATTGAGAAAATGCCTCACAGCTAGATCTCATGGAGGCATTTCCCCAACTGAAGCTCCTTTCTCTGTGGTAACTCCAGCTGTGTCAAGTTGACACAAACCTAGCCAGTACAGCCACTATGCCTCAAATCTGGATTGAAGGCATGTGTTGATCCAGATATAAAAAACCTGTGTTATCCCACCTCAAGATTCAGATCAAAAGTCTGTGTCTTCCAGTCTTGAGATCTGGATCAAAGGCATGTTGTTTTCCTGCCCCAGGATCTGGATTATAGATGTCCCCTCCATTTCTGAATTGCAGTTCACTCCAGATATAGTCAATTTGACAACCAAGAATCACCATCACAATCCACCCCTTGCCTATTTGATACACTATCATATCTCCTTATGTGTAAGTGAAATAATAACCCGGTCATAATAACACCTAATATAATATATCCCTCCTACAATCTCATAATGCATAAACAATAACCAGGTCATAATAATACCTAACATGATATAACTATCATACAACCACGAATGCATAGTTAATTTAGAATATGTGCCAATGGCCCATATTCAACATCCTTTTCACAAGATCGGATCTTGCCCTGAGATCACCACTCCTCTAATTTCATTAAATATCTTGAATCTGTTTATCTCTTTGAACACAAGATTTAGCTCCATTCTACTTCCTGGTGTCACTTTAACCGTTGAACCATATATTTTGTTTTGTTTTCATTCTCAGCTTGCTACATTTGATCAAAATGCTCTTCATAAGAGTGAACCACAAAAAAATAAAAATAAAAAAGAGTGAACCACAGGCCGGAGTCTATGCTAGGCTGTTTTAAGATTTCTTTTGTTGATACAATTACTCTAAGTCTCATCACTTTGGCTTCAGGCAAACTCCAGAACAGGACAAAAAGTAGCCACATTCTTCAACAAAATATCACAAGAACAATCTCTAGGTAACATACTAAAATTCTTCAAATCACCCTGGCACCATTGTCTTCAATATTCCTGCTATGATGGTCCATTAAACACCTCCTAAAGCTATCCACTGCCTTCCTAGTCCAAAGCCCCCATATCCACATTCCTCCCAACAAAAGAATGACCAGGCCTATCACAGCCATACCCCAGTCCCTGGTACCAACTTCTGTCTTAGTTGAGGTTTTATTGCTATGAAGAGACATCATGACTAAAGCAACTCTTGTGAAGGTAAACATTAAATTGAGTCTGGCTTACAGTTTCAGAGGTTTAATCCATTATCATCATGGCAGGAAGCATGGCAGCATGCAAGCAGACATGGTGCTAGAGGAGCTGAGAGTTCTACATCTGGATCCAAAGGCAGATAGTAGGAGATTGTGTTCCACACTGGGCAGACCTTGAGCATAGGAGACCTCAAAGTCCTTCGCCCACAGTGTCACAAACAGGACCACACCTATTCCAACCAGTCCATACCTCCTAATAGTGGCCTATGGGCCAAGCATTCAAACACATGAGTCTATGGGGGCCAAACCTATTCAAGCCACCACTGAGAGAAACTCAGTTGAGAAAAGCCTCCATATGATACAGCTATATGGCATTTTCTTAATTAGTGATTGATATCGGAGGGCCCAGCCTGTTGTGGGTGATGCTGTCTCTGCGCTGGTGATCCTGGGTTATATATATATATATATATATATATATATATATATATATATATATATATATATATATATATATGCTGAGCAAGCCATGATAAGCAAGTCAGTAGGCAGCACTCCTCAGTGACCTTTGCTTTAGCTCTTGCCTCCAGGTTCCTGCCGTGTGTGAGTTTCTACCCTCATTGCTTTTGATGTTAAACTGTGTGTTATATGGAACAGTGAATGAGAGAAACCCTTTTCTCCCCACGTTGCTTTTGGTCATGGTGCTTCATTAAAGCAGTAGTGACCCTAACTAAGACATGCATCAATTCCACATTCTCACCTAAGATGTCTTTTACTAAGTTTTGATTCCTGATACAGTAATCTCTTCGTGAACTTTATTCTTCACTACTTTACTGTCCTTGGTATTTTATTCTTTATATATATTTTGGGTACATCTTGTATTGGGTTTATTTATAGGTATCTAATAAGCTTTATTCTATTCTGAATGTTCCTTCTTTAGAGATAGGATCTTACTATGTAACCCAGGCTGATTTTGAACTTTTCAATTCTCTTGCCTCAGTCTCCTGAGTGCTAGAATTACAGGCATGTGTCACAACCTCTGGTTGAATAGGGTTTGAAAATATACCTGTAAAAATAATTAATTATTTTTATATATAAGAAGGCAATACATGAGCTACAGGGAAACAGTGGCCGTGTGATCTTACACACACACACTTACATACTTACACACTTTTCCTATTCAACTTGCTACTCGCTAGCTGCCTAGAACAGTATTTGAACCATGTAAGAATAATACACAATCTTTTTTTAAAAAAGATTTATTTATTATTATATCTAAGTACACTGTAGCTGACTTCAGACGCACCAGAAGAGGGCATCAGATCTCATTATGTGAGGTTGTGAGCAACCATGTGGTTGCTGGGATTTGAACTCAGGACCTTCAGAAAAGCAGTCAGTGCTCTTACCTTCTGAGCCATCTTGCCAGACCTAATACACAATCTTTAAGTTAATGTGATTTATTTTTCACTCTGGTGTAACTGGGATAATTATACTTGGTCATAATTTATTCATTTTATTCACTCTTTTGTGTTTGGTTGTTGTTTAAGATTGCATCTGTGTTAATAAATTATTTAATACCTTTATTGACTAATATTATCCTGGGGACACTTGAGTATTAAGGTTATATTCATGTCAATGATGCACTGGACAGCTTTCTCTGATTTTTCATCTTTAATTCTTTAGAAAAGTCTTTATAAGGATTATTTGTTTCTTAAATTTTTGGTAAATTCTCCAAAAACATTAGAGCTTGTGTCTAAAGGAAAGATGCTTAATTCTGACTTATTTTAAAATTATTGGATATTTACATATTTTTAAATTATCTTAAATTATTCACTGAAGGGCTGTAGCCCAGCGATAGATCCCTTGCCTGGGTTTGTGTGTAAAGCCCTAGGTTCAATCTCCAGTACTGTTTCCAAAACAACGACAAAAACGTATTGATATTTACAAAAAAATTGTGCTTCTTATCCACAATTTAAAATTTATTATCACAAAGTTTCACAGTCACCTTACTGCATTTGAACTATTATAATGTATAATTAATAAATTGTTTTATGATTGCATGCTGTTTGAAGACACAATCCTTATCCAAAATAATAAACATCTATAACCTTGACTTGCTTAGACACTAAAAGATGCATTAAACTCATGGTGTTTTTATTTAAAATACACACAGAGAGAACAAAAGTAGAGGTCCCAATAACCTGGACCAATTAAATTGGAGGAAACCAGAAAGCACGGCTTGGCGACGCTTTACGGCTGTCGTGATGGCTTCACCTCAGTCGTGCTGCTCTGCTCCGTAGCCGGCCGCCCTGGAGCTGGAGAGGCTGACATCGCTCGTTACTGTGGGGACACCCTGCGCTCCTGCGGACCCTCCAGGAGCCACGAGCTCCTGCTTCCTAGCCGGGGAACCCGCGCAAGGCGGCCCCAGAGCTACCCAGGGGCTCGAAGATGGGTGGAGGTGCGCACGCGCACTCCCACGCCGCCGCCTCTATCCTGCGTGCCCCAAGCCCGATTGCATCGCCCGTCGTGAATCTGTGTGGGGTGTCTTTCTCTCGCAGTTTTATTCACTTGTGAAATAAATCACTGGGAATTGTATAATATTTTCAAATGCACAAGTGCACTCCTGGGTGCGAAGTCGGGGGCTTGGTGCAAAAATTCAAGATGTGCTAGGAATACACTGGTCATATGGTCTACAGTCATATTTAAGTCCTTTTTATTTTTTTTTAAAGCGGGTTTTTTTTTTTTTAAGGTGTGACTAGTAAAATACACATTTAAGTAAAAACAGCCTCTTACCCTTCTCTGCCAGCACTGCGCTCACCTGCCTGGTTGGGTATGTGCCCTGTATATTCTTGTATTCCCTATCTCCGTCCCAAGTTTTTGCTAAAGTCCTACTTTTTTTTATGTTAACACTACTACTTCTTTTGTTCAGTATTTGTTAATTTTTTTAAAAATTTACCTTAGTTTCATTTAAGGGAAGGGTGCCAGGGATTGAATGTACTTGTCCATGCTAAGCACACTGTGCTTGGGAACTACACCCAGCCTTCTGTCCTAAATTTTACTTTTAGTTTTTTAAAGTCAGGATCTCACAGTGTTGCCACACCTGACCCGGAACTATTTATTCTAGGCTGGCCTCTGGCTCTGGATTGTTGGGAATAAAGGCGTACATTGTCATCCTTTTCTGTGCTTTATACATGTCCCTTCTGGTGGGTTGGTGAGTTTTCGTACATTTCCTTTGTTGCCCCAGGAGCTGCAGAGACACAGCACGTAGGAGCACGATTGAAACGATTGAAACGCAGTTTGATGCCTGTAATTCCAGCGTTTGCAAAGTGTCTTAGTCAGGGCTCCAATTGATGTGATGAAATGCTATGATCAAAAGTTACTCGGGGAGGAGAGGGCTTATTTTAGCTTACAACTGTCAGGTCACACTCCATCACTGAAGGAAGTCAGGGCAGTAACTCAAGTCAGGAACTGAAGCAGAGGCCATGGAGGAGCGTTGCTTACTGACTTGTTCCCACGTCTCACCCAACCTTCTTTCTTATGCACCCCAGGACTACTTGCCCAGGGGATGACACCGCCCACAGTGGGCAGAACCCCTGCACATCCATCATTAAGGAAACGTCCTGCAGACTCGCCCACATACAGTATGATGCAGGCATTTCTCAATTGAAGTTCCCTCTTCTTAGTTGGGCCTGGCTTATGTTAAGTGGACAAAACCCTAAACAACACAAAAAGTAAAGACGGGACCAGGAGTTAAAAGCCAGCTTCATTTTTCTTGCAGTGGATGGACACTAACACAGAGATCCACAACTGGACAAGGTGAAGACAGATTTTAGAACACCCAGTCCTAAACGGGATGTCTTCATCAAACTGCTCAAGGCTTGGGGAATCTGTGCTGGAGAGGAGGTAGAAAGACAGAGCCAGAGACTATAGATGACTCCAAGGACACAGTGTCGCCCAGACGACAGGACTGGTGTGCATATGAAATCATAGAGACCGTGGCAACAGGAACCAGGCCTGCACAGGTTCAAGCCACATAGGGTCCCAGGGCTGAGGCTGGGAAGTGAACATAGGCTTCCACTTCTAACCAAGAAGCTGCCTTTGACTGATATCTACTGGCAAAGGAAAAATTAGCTTTCTCCAGTGAAGTGTTGATGGGTACCTTAGGCACACTTCAGGGTAAGGGCCAGCCCAGGAGTAGCTGACCAACACAAAATGAACTCAGTTGCTTTCGATTGTGTGTGTGTGTGTGTGTGTGTGTGTGTGTGTGGTGGTGGTGGTGGTTGGTAGTGTTTGTTTTGTTTTAAGAATGTGAGAGGAAAAAGAACGTTGTGTGTAGGGATAGGAGGAGGATGTGGGAGGAGTTGGAGAAGGGGAAAACCATGCTCAAAATACGTTTGTTTTTTTTTTTTTTTTTTTTTTTGTTTTTTGTTTTGTTTTGTTTTGTTTTTGGTTTTTCGAGACAGGGTTTTTCTGTATAGCCCTGGCTGTCCTGGAACTCACTTTGTAGACCAGGCTGGCCTCGAACTCAGAAATCCGCCTGCCTCTGCCTCCCGAGTGCTGGGATTAAAGGCGTGCGCCACCACGCCCGGCTTCAAAATACGTTGTATGAAAAAAAATCTTTTCTTTTTTTTTTTGGTTTTCCGAGACAGGGTTTCTCTGTAAAGCCCTGGCTGTCCTGGAACTCACTTTGTAGACCAGGCTGGCCTCAAATTCAGAAATCCACCTGCCTCTGCCTCCCAAGTGCTGGGATTAAAGGCGTGCACCACCACCGCCCGATGAAAAAAAATCTTTTCAATAAAGAAAAAGAAAGAAAGAAAGCCAGCTTCAACTGGGTAGTGAGTTTGAGGCTACCTTGTGCTACAAGAGACCTAAAGAAACAAAACAAAGCCAGGCGGTGATGGCACATGCCTGTAATCCCAGCACTTGGGAGGCAGAGGCAGATGGATCTCTGAGTTCAAGGACAGCCAGGGCTACACAGAGAAACCCTGTCTTTAAAAAGCAAACAAAAAATACTTCAGGGAGATGGCTCAGTGTTTAAGAGCGCTGTCCTGTGTTCAATTCCCAGCAATCATGTGGTGGCTCACCACCATCCGTAATGGGGTCTGATGCCCTCTTCTGGTGTGTCTGAAGACAGCAACAGTGTACTCAGTGTATTATTTATTTATGATAAATAAATAATAAATAAATAGAATTATTAAATAAATAAAGAAGAATCCATTAACAGTTTAGAGTCACCATGAAACAACCTACGGTCACCTGGGAGGAGGAAATCTCAACTGAGGGGTTGCTTACATCAGACTGGCCTGGAGCCGGGTCTGTGAGAGATTGTCTCAAATGATGATTGATGGGGAGGGGACCCAGCCCACTGTGGATGACATTATCTAAGCTTGTGGTCCTGTGCTATATTAAAATAAAATAGCTGAGCCCAAACCAATGGGTGACCCAGTAAAACAACATTTACAACATTTCCTTATAGTTTCTCTTTCCAAATGCCTGTTTTGAAGTCCTGCCTGACCTCCCTCAGTGGGAAACAGGGACTTGGAATAGAAGAAGAAATAAATCCTTTCCTCCACCAATCAGCTTTTGGTCAGAGTGTTTCATCACACCAAAAGAATCAACCTAGCACAGTAAGTTAGAAACACGTGTGCCCATCTAATGGACCTCATAGTAGGGGGCCATGTCACACAGGATGCCCACTACTGTTACTGAGTAGGCAGAAGGACTCATCAATTGTGATGCACGGGGTTGCAATGCGCAAATCCCCTCCTGCACACTTTTAGAACCATGAAATACTTGGAAGAAGAAAGCGGGTAGGTTTCTTTTGCCCAGTGTCAAGATGTGGTACTTACAGAATAAACTCTAGAGAGTGGAAAGGCCTTGAATTATTTTGTGTCTTAAAGAGGGGCCAGTGCGGTGGCTCAGTGAGTGAAGAGCTTGCCACACAAGCCTGGTAACCAGAGTTCAACCCCCACATCAAGGTGGAAGGAAAATCCCCACTCCACAGAATCGTCCTCTGACCTCCGAATGCATGCCACAGTACAGGTGGCTGAGTGCCGACTCTCTAACAAATGCCATGTATGTGATCTCATTTAATCCTGAGCTTAAGAAAGGGAAATGCTGTTTAGTAGAAAGGAAACGAGCTTGAAGAGGCTAAGCAGTTTCCCTAGTTCTTGTAGTTAGCATTCTTAGTCTTGGAATGCAGAGCTCACACATCTCAGTATGTCAGCACTTCTCAAACTGGATTTCATAGACCTCTGGAAAAGCCCAACAGACGTTTTCCCAGGATCTGTGAACTCTCCAGAGATTCAATGTGTCACTTCAGGGACCTTTTAACCAACATGCTGTGATCTTCCAGAAGACCATCTTAGGAGAGTGCTTTGAGGACATTTGAATCTGGCTGGCTTCATGGAAATGCCAGTGAGGTTAGCAGGTGCGCCAATACCGCCATTGTCCCAGTCCAATCAGAGAAAAACCAACTGAACATCAAAATGCATTTATACTAAGGGGAGAGAAATTACTTCATCATGGTTCAATCAGAAATAGGTGAGGTGGAAGCACTTGCCACACTCTACCTGGCAGGATGTGCATCAGGCCTACAGGCAAGCCACCTCTGCCGGGGTGATGGACCAGACTATTCACAGAAGTGATTTGACTTCCAGCCAAACGTTCTTAATGGTCAATATATTGACATCATCTTGGCTTTATAGTTGTCTTTAAATTTTGAACAATTTTTGGCATTGTAATAGAAGTGGTTTATAGAGTGCACAATTATACCTGGTTTTGTTTATACATGAAATATCAGTAAGATAATTTAAAACCCAGTGCTGACAAGGGGCTTCCCTTCAGAGGAGTCCATATATGACCCATATTGCAAAAGGCTGTTACTCTATCACACTGTATTCTTTTTTTTTCCTTGTTCCTGTCAACCTTGCTCGCTCTGGTCTGCCCCGCTCGCTCCGGTCGGCCCCCGCTCAGTCCAGTCGGTCCCACTTGCTCAGTCCCTGCTCTCTCCGGTCCAAGGATTCATTTATTATTATTCATAAGTGCACTATAGCTGACTTCAGACGCACCAGAGGAGGCCGTCAGATCTCATTACAGGTGGTTTTAAGCCACCATGTGGTTGCTGGGATTTGAACTCATCACCTTCAGAAGAGCAGTTGGATGCTCTTACCCACTGAGCCATCTCACCAGCCCCGCACTGTATTCTTAACATAGAAAAAGAAGTTTTAAAAATATATCTGTAGCTATGTTGCAGGAAATATTAAAAAAAATGGCAGCATCCCGAGGTATATCCAACCACTCTCTGCCCCGGTGGTCTCCGTCTCGCTGCCTCCATGGCTAGCAGGCAGCGGTCTTCCTAGCTCAGGTTCACCTGCCTCAGAGCTGATTGTACCTTCCCAGCCATCCACCCTCTGCAGCTAGCCATCACAAATCTCCTTAACCCAGAAAATCAAAACTCTTAAAGCTTATAGTTATCAGTCAGTTTTATATATCAATAAATTGTCAAGTCACAAGATGCCCACACAATAATTTCAGAGCCAACTGATAATGATACATGCTGCCCACCTAGATTAGACAAGTTATCCCAATTATTCTTTCCTTTTATGATATTCATAGCTACCTGTGGCTACATAAAGCCACGTGGATAAGGTTCATCCTCTTCTCCATCCATCTTTTCTTGTCCTCCTCCTCCTCCTCTCTTCCTGTCCCTGTCTCTGTCTCTGAAACTCTTAGCTTTGCCTTCCTTTTCCCTGTCTAATCACAGGCTTCTGGTTGAATTAATATTTAAATTAATTGGGAGGAAATTCTGCTACATAGCTACATTACATTTGCAACTTTTAGGAACCAAAATACAACACTTAATTCATGATCTAGGATTGAGGAATACACAAGCATGTTTTAACTACAGGGCACACCCAATAAGAACTTAAAGGGCAGCAGGTCACCGGGCCCATTATGTCCGACCTGTTGGGGACCACTGCTGATGAAATGTGTGTGTGTTTCCAAACACACACATATTTGGGTAATTCCCCTACAAGTGATTTGGTAAGGTTGTCGTCTTGTTTTGTTTTGTTGTTTTGTTTTGTTTTAAGCATCAACTATATAACAAGTTTCTGTGTGATTCAGGACCCATCCTAACAGCTTCAGGAAAACAGGCTTCACCCATGGATGGAGCTACATCCCATAATCTGCATCTGTTGCATACAAATGCAACCTGAGTCAAGGGACAGTTAGAACAGCCAGGAGGAGCCAGTGAGGTGGCTTGGCGGGTAAATGCACTTGCTGCCAAAGTTGACCTGAGTTTGAGCCCCAGGACTCACATGGTAGACAGAGAGAACTGAGTCCTACAAGCCTCCCTCTGACCACCACATGGTTCCATGGTGACCTCTGTTAAACATAGACCCAACTGTAAGAAATATTAAAAAAAAAAAACCAAAAACAAAACAAAACAACAACAACAACAACAACAACAACAAAAAACAGTTAAGAGAACCTAACCCTAGATTGTGGAATTAATCTGGCTCAAAGTCATGGATGGCAGACATGCTCATGGGCTCTGAAACGAGTTCCTGGAGCCAGCAGCCACATCAGCAGACATAGGGTGTGCTCTGCCTCTGGACAGAGTCCAAGGTTTTGGCTATGGGTAAAGTCACCTGCTTCCTGATTAATTTGGAACACTTTGGGAATGCCAATTATTGAAGCATTACATAGAGAAAATAATCCGAAGTGCCATCAAGATAATGGAACAGCATTGTCCCCCGAAAGAACAAAATGTGTTTCCTAGTCTCAAACTGGCACCGGCCACTTCCTTGTCCCTTCCTCCAGTCTGCCAAAGCCACCTGTCATCTTGTCTGCACTGCCATGTCTTCCTTGATCAATTTGGCTCCCTCCCCCTGCCTCCCCCTTTCCCCACACCAGCTCCCATCCCTGTTTAGATGCAGAATTACTTAGTACTACCACAGGGCACCCTCCTGCCATGGAAATGTACTGAAGAAGGATTGGCATTGGGCCCTTTTAGCTCTGTAACTGTTGTCAGCTCAACCTCCATGAATTTTAACTCAGTATCATGTAGCTTATTATTAGATTTTTATTTTATTATGATTATGGTAATTATTATTTTGGTTTTTCCAAGACAGGGTTTCTTTGTGTAGTTCTGGCTGTCTTGAAACTAGCTCTGTAGACCACACTGGCCCCAAACTCACAGAGATCCACCTGTCACTGCCTGTGCCTACTGGGTGCTGAGATTAAAGGCGTGCACCACCACCACCTGTCTAGTTTTAGATTTTTAAAAACTTAGTTTATGTGTGTTTGCTTGTGTTGTGTGTGCGTGTGACCCATGTGCATGCAGTGGCTGAAGAGGTCAGAAGAGGGCATTAGATGCCCTGTAACTGTAGTTACAGACAATTGTAAGCTGCCATGTAGATGAAAGAAATGGAATCCAGTTCTCTGCAAGAGCTACTGACCCATTTCTTTACTACACACCACACACACACACACACACACACACACACACACACACACACACATGAGACAGAGAGAGAGAGAGAGACAGACAGACAGACAGACAGACAGACACAGGAACACAGACACAGATACAGAGACACATATACATACAGACAGACAGAGACATACACACAGATATAGGAACACACACATATACAGAGACACCACACACACACACACACACACACACACACACACAGCATCATTTATTCTAAATAGCAGAAGGCCCTGCTGTACCACAGGCTGGCAGCCTTAGCTTTCTCGTTACTGTCACTTGATGTGCTTTTCAGCCACCTTGGATGTTTAGATGTTTGCCTCTTACCTCTCTCTACCAGGACTCAGCCCCTGTGAGGGTTGATGCTGCAAGCCAGAGCTCATTCTCTCACCCTCAACCCACCCTTTCCTTCTCCTGTAGGAGGGACAGCTGAAACAGGTCAGGAAGCTGGAAGGAATTCATTTCAAAGTACTGTATGAAAAACTTATTTGGTAGAGTCATAGACACTGGGCGTCAAACCTGAGCCAGTAAATTTGAGAGGCTTTGAAAGTCCTACAGGCACAATGGTGAATTTCTCTGAAGAGATATTACAAAATAAGATGAAAGCTTCCTTCTTTATCTTGTTAAAATAGATTGGTAGCAATGGGGAAGGCCAAATTTTTCCTCTACTGATTCACTTAAGCCCGGCACATTGGTGGACTACATCGGCACCCTTAAGCAAATGCTGACAGGAGGTACACACTTAATTAGATGCAGACAACCCCAGGGGAGGGACAGAAGCTCATCTATTGCCACCAGTTGCAGCCAGGGTAAAGAACCACTGTGGCCAGGTCTGACTTTTTTCTGTGCTGGGGCTTGAACCCTGGTCATATGATGCTAGGGGAGCTCTCCAAGCTACACAGTTAGCTGTCAACTCTCACTTCAAAGGGAAGCTGTAAATCGTGTGTGTGTGTGTATGTGTGTGTGTGTGTATGTATGAAGTTGTGATTGTGAAATTTGTTTTGGAATGTTGGCTTATGTATTTTAAAAGCAGACCTGACAAACTTCATATCCTGCCTGTTTTCTGGACTCAGAGTATGACTAAGGTGCCACTTAGAAAAGACATCATCCATACCTTTCCATATGCAGAGGGTGTCTTTTTTTTTTTTATCCTTTAGGGAATTAAAAGTCTGTAATCTATCTTCAGGAAAGCATTCTCCTTAAACTCTCTATGGCCAGTGTTCGTGTCATAGTTCACCAACCTCCATATTCCATTCATTAGTTAAGTGCTAGCGGGGTGTGGTGCCTCATGTCTGTAATCCAAGCATTTAGCCTGAAGCAGAAGGATTGCCACGAGTCTGAGGCTAGTCCAGGATACATAGTATGTTCTAGGCCACCCAGGGCTGCCAAGTGAGACTCTGTAGTTCAGTGGTAGAGGAGGGTTTTTTTGAATGCAGTAGTGAGTGATACAGGAGTAGGTTGCTTCCAGTCCAAATGCAGTTATGATCTCCACATATTCACTACAAATGCACAGGCTAAATTCTCGTCAATACACTTTGTATGGCTCGATCTTCCTGATCATGCTTCCCCCTTTAAGAGCTAGATTGAAGTTTGGTACCCACAAGGCTGACTGCCTTGTGACAGCTTACCTGCCAACACTTTTTTTTTCCTCTAGGGAAAAAAGTGTATGTGTGTATGCATGTGCACCCACCCACCCACCCATATGTACACACACATGTTCATGCAGCTATATGTACACACACACACACACACACACACACACACACACACACGCACACACATATGCACACACGCACGCACCTGTTCAGAGAGTGGCTCTGCCCCAACTTCTGGCTGGGAAAAGCTAGTGTTCAGTTAGCAGAAAGTTGCACCTATGTGGAAGGGCTCATCACCAAACAGCCGATCAATATTCCAGGGTAATGAGTTTCCCTCCAAGAAACTCCAGATCTTGAACCTGTACTGTTCGCCAAACGATCGGAGAGCAATGGAAAAGTCTTACCTAAGAAAAATAGGAATTTCTTCCAGCTTGCTCCTTCCAGCCCCAACTTAGGAGGTGTCCCCTCTTTCACCGGAGTCACAGGTGACTGATGCCCCCCACTCACCTTCTGAGGTTCGAAAAGCCACACACACAGCAACAGCCATGAGGGTGAGCCCTGCTTGCTGCATTCCCGCCTGACCCACTGAGTCTGGCAATGACTCAGGTGAGGCTGTGGAATCAGGAAATAAATCTAAAGGTGTCCTTGGGTGCCGAGAAACAGCTTAAGTAGGCCAGGTGGCCCCACCCCGGGAGGCTCTCACCTTTCTTTCTTAATGCCAGGTTCCGGGCTGGCAGTTAATGCCCAGCCTGCCGAGTCGTCACTTTGCTAGAGACTGGAGAGCACCTGTGGCCATGTGCCAGCTGATGGGGGGTCCTTAAGAGATGGTAGTATTCATCAGAACCATTTGGAAACCATTGAAAATCTAGCAGTCTATATGAACACATCTGCCAACCCCCATCTACACTCCAGAGTTCTAGGGTAGGAGCATCTTTTGAATTTCACAAATAGCTTCATGAATGATTCTGATGGGCATGTCTGTTGAGAATCATCGCTAGCAAAAAAAAATTATTTAGGGGTTTGAAACAGGGAGTTTTGGGTGACAAGGCTGGTAAGTCATACAAATTATCTGCATAGAAACATAAAAGGACATTCACGTGGACTCAGATTGCAGTCAGAAAGGCTCAGGGAAGGATGAGGATGAAGAAGGGGGGGGGGTTGAGAGGCATGAGGATTCACTGAAGAGGCAGAATGATGCCTGATGTGCTGTGACATGAAAAGGAACGGTGGCTAACAAAAATAAACTGCATATTTCAAAAAAGCCAGCAGAGAAGATTTGAATGTCATCAACACAAGGAAGGATGAAGATGGTCCCAGCTGCTTCAGACACAAATCAAGAGCTCACACTGTATCCAACAATATAATTTTTTGTTACTTAAATATACACATATGTTTTAGTTAGGGTTTTCATTGTGCTGTGAAGAGGCACCATGACCAAGGCAGCTCTTATAAGGACATTTAATTGGGGCCAGCTTATGGGTTCAGAGATTCAGTCCATTATTATCAAGGTGGGAAGCATGGCAGCGTCCAGACAGACACTGTGCTGGAGAAGAAGCTGAGAGTTCTACATCTTGATCCAACTGTAGCCAGGAGAGAGGACTGGCATCTTCCAGCTGCTAGGAGGAAGATCTCTCAGAGGCCACCCCCACAGTACACACTTACTCCAACAGGGTCACACCTCCTAACAGTGCCTCTCCCTGGGCCAAGCATACTTAAACCACCACCACAACACACACACACACACACACACACACACACACACACACACACANAAAAAAAAAAAAAAAAAAAAAAAAAAAAAAAAAAAAAAAAAAAAAAAAAAAAAAAAAAATACATTCTTTGTAACATATATGTGTTTACACCAAGATTTGCATTTTAGGAAGATATGCAAAAATCTACTAACTAGATGGCCAACTTATAACCACTTATATGATGCCATTGCCTTTAAACCAAGACCAGTCGGTTGTAATTCCTTCTTAGTGGTTGGTTTGTATATCCTTCTGACTTTATGTGTTATGCTTTAGATATATTTTATTTTTACAAAAAAGAGAGCACCTCTTGTTTTGTGATTTTTTTTTCTTTCTATTAACAGGTCAAGAGTAAGTTTCCATGGCCCTTTCTGTAGCTTTCTACCCTTTGAATGGTTTTACAGTATTAGTCACAGGCCTGTCTATTGTTTTTGGGTTTTGAGCATTTTTTTTAAAGATTTATTTATTTTTAATTGTGTATGTGGTGTGTGCATGTGTAGATGCAGGTGCCTGGAAATCCAGTCTTCTGCAAAAGCAGTACATGTTCTTAAGCACTGAGCCATGGCTCATGGAACCCAGGTTGATCTTAAACTGGCTAAGGGTGCCCTTGAACTTCTGCTCATCTGGGATTACCTCCAAAGGAATGGGATTACATGTGTGTACCACCACACCCAACCAAAATACACACTTTTATGTATTTTTTGATTGTTTTAGTTGGTGAATATGCAGATAGCTTGGTTGTGTTCGTTCTCTAGTGTGGATTATTACTGAAATAATTTTTAGCCAGGCATGGTGGCATATGCCTTTATGCCACCAGTACTCAAGAGGCAGAGGCAGGTGGATTTTTGTGAGTTTGAAGCCAGCCTAATCTACAGAGGGACTTTCAGGACAGCCAGGGGTCCATGGAGAAACCCTGACTTGAAAAACAAAAATTAAAAAAAAAAATGTTTCTGGAAATCAAATTCCCAGCCTTGAGTATGCTAGGCAAATGCTCTATTATTGAGCTTTTCTCCCGGCTCCCATAATGCATGCTATGATTCTAGCAATGAGGGGTAATCAGGCTTGCAACATGTGTCCGCTCATTTCAGCATTTTCTTTAATGAATTCTTAGATCGGGGAATTCTCTAAGGCTAGGGAAATGGCTTAGTGGGTTAAAGTGCTTTAAACACAAGTGTGAGGACTTGGGTTTGGATCTCAGAGCCCATGTGCAGTGGGTATCCATAATCACATCTTGGAGCTCTTTTACTGCCAGATGAGGGAGTAGAAAAATCCTGAGACTTGAGGGCCGGCTAGCCTAGTGTACACAGGACTGAACAATCGACATGTCGCAGACCACATGGACGAGCAATATACAAGGTAGTTCTCTGACTCCATTCATGTGCCACACTCATGAACACGCACACACACACAAACACACACACAAACATTTCATTTTAAAGAGAAAGGACGTCAAAGTTCTAAAAAATGTATGCCCATATGACTCACTTTTAATATAAATGGCTAACTTATCTTACAATCCTGCAGAAGTCTCTGCTCAGCTTCTCTCCTCTGATAGGCTGAGCTCTGGAGGGGCTCTCCTCTGATAGGCTGAACTCTGGCAGGATGGTGTTAGCACTTTCCTCCATATATCCAATGCCTTGATCAGTGCTCAACAAATAATGGGTGCTTTGTGTTCCGTGAATGGATAATAATCTGGATAGCTGAAATGAGCAGGTTTTTCTGCATGAGGAAAGCCACACTAGGGCATCTGAATCTGAGTGGGTTTCAATGCGCCCCATTGGCCTCCTCTATTTGCCATCTTACTGGTGATAATGCTTTAAAATCCATTTCTCCTCAGGGTTTATTTTCTATTTTATAGTAAAAGTAGAAAGTGTGTACTAGAGGAGGACTAAGAATTTATAGATGGAATCAGGGACAAGGGGGCAAGAGTGAGGTGCCGTGTATGATATTCATGATATTGCTGTATGTGATTCAGAAAATGGTATTCTCCGGATTCAGTGTCTGGCCTTTCCCAGCTCAGGCAGCTTTAGAGCCATATTTCACGGTTTATGCTCTATTGAAATGTATGGTGGGAATGGACATATAAAATGCCAAAGCAAACAGGAAAGCATGCAAGACTAATCACAGGGACAAAGTCTGAGCCTGGAGCAGTAAGACGGGGATTTCCCTGGAGCAGAAATTCCTGGTTAACACTCCAGCTGCCTAGCTGGCAGGAACACTTTATACTCTTGCTGTTCTTAGCATTTCTGTTTTCCAGATCCCTGAAGAAACTGGCTTCATCCCAGTGTCACCGTGTTCTATCTTATTACGGTGCTGAGGCACAGGAATCAACAGGCCAGGAAGTAGAATGTGCATTGGTACTATCAGCTAGTAGCAAGAAAAGCAAATTAGGAGTGACCAGTTGTTTTTTGTTTTTTTTTTAAGATTTATTTATTTATTATATGTAAGTACACTGTAGCTGTCTTCAGACACGCCAGAAGAGGGCATCAAATTTTGTTACGGATGGTTGTGAGCCACCACGTGTTTGCTGGGATTTGAACTCAGGACCTTCGGAAGAGCAGTCGGCGCTCTTAACCACTGAGCCATCTCGCCAGCCCCTGAGTGACCAGTTGTTAATGTGTCTTGCAGACCATAACTAAAAACAGTAAATAACTGATGCACGATCCAGACTGTGCAGTGCTTATATGAACTTAATACAGCCAGCCTGGGGTACACTGTGGTGCAGTCAGTGTTTGACATCAGGGAAAACTGGATCCTTCATTGCCTGACTTTGAAACGGCTGGTTGCCTGTAAAAGGACAAAGTTGAAGCATTAAGGACTAATGTACTACATATTTAAAGAAGTGTGGCTTGTTTGAAAGTTGGAGACCAGGGAAAACTCTTTTCACACGAAACAAGGTTCAGAAGCCATAGAGGAAACAAAATCTTTTAGCATTCAAGGGTCTGGAGAGATGGCTCCGTGGTTAAGAGCTATTGCTGTTCTTGCAAAGGGCTCGGGTTTGGCTTCCAGAATCCATAGGATGGTGCTCAATTAACATCTGTAGCTCTAGGCTCAGGGGATGTGAGACCATCTCTTGCCTCCTCAGGAACCAGACACGCAGGTGGTGCATATGGGTGCAGGCAAAGACTCATACACATTAAATTTTTAAAAAAATGACCATTCTAAAATATCAAATCCCCCATTCTCCAGGAAAACAAGCTTTGGAATCCAGAATTGCTATTCTCTGAGGCAGGTCTCAGTAACTAGGCCCTTCCCCAAAGCCAACCACGATACTTGAAATTCCCGCCCTTTTCTCGTTCCCATTGGATTCTGCCAGAACAATCCTGCCCCATGCCCTCGGTCACACAAGTCAAGAGGAACCTGAGCGTTGTCATTGCCAGACTCTGTGAAACAGTTAGCATTAGACCTTACTCCGGTAGCATAATTATACATCTTCATGACTGTGCTGTTTTGGACCTAGGCACAGAAATGATTTGTTTACTCGACATCCTTCTGCATCTGAAACTGTCTAATGATTGGTGTGCTTGTCTAGTCCTGTCTGTCTCTTGCTATGGAGTGTTGGCCTTGATTATGCTGAGCAGGAGAAGCTCATATCCCTTTCCATTCCTATACCATGAAGGGGAAAACCTTAGATAAAAGCTAAGGGTGTAGGTATGTAACTACATCCTCTATGTCCACATGTAAGAAGTGAATGACTCAAAAGAAAAATGACTATACATATAGACAGGTAATTCAGAAATAATAAGGGTGCACCGGCTGGTTTTGCATATCAACTTGACACAAGCTAGAGCTATCAGAGAGGAAGGAGCCTCAGTTGAGTAAATATCTCCATAAAATCCATCTGTGAGGCATTTTCTCAATTACTGATCAATGCTGGAGGGCCCAGGCCATCCCTGGACTGGTGGTCCTGGATTCTATAAAAAGCAGGCTGGGGGGCTGGCGAGATGGCTCAGCGGGTAAGAGCACTGACTGCTCTTCCAAAGGTCCTGAGTTCAAATCCCAGCAACCACATGGTGGCTCACAACCATCTGTAAAGAGATCTGACGCCCTCCTCTGATGTGTCTGAAGACAGCTACAGTGTACTTACATATAATAAATAAATAAATCTTAAAAAAAAAAAAGCAGGCTGAACAAGCCAAGTGAAGCAAGCCAGTAATAAGCACCCCTCCATGGCCTCTGCATTAGCTCCTGCCTCCAGGTTCCTGCCCTGTTTGAGTGCCTGTCCTGACTTCCTTCAGTGATGAACAGTGATGTGGATGTGTAAGCCAAACAAACCCTTGCCTTTTGGTCATGGTGTTTTCATCACAGTAATAGAAACCCTAACTGAGACAAAGGGCTCATGAATACTTTTTAGCCAAGCATAGTGGTGCATGCTTGTAATCCTTGAGAACACACACACAGAAATACACACACAGAAACACACAGACACACACAGAGACACATACAGTCACAAACATAAACACACAAAGACACACACATACATAATCACACACAAACAGACACACTCACAGACTCACAGACATACACATACATACACACAAGCACACACATACACACACACCCCTCTCCTAGGGCCTCCAGATAGAAGACTATTCCTGCTGATTTTAGTCCAGTGAGAATGGTGGTAGATTTCTGATGCACAAAAGTATAGAGTAATACATCTGCCCTTTTAAGATCTACCAGTCAAAGCTGGGCGTGGTGGCGCATGCCTTTAATCCCAGCAGTTGGGAGGCAGAGGCAGGTGAATTTCTGAGTTTGAGGCCAGCCTGGTCTACAGAGTGAGTTCCAGGGCAGCCAGGGCTACACAGAGAAACCCTGTCTCGAAAACCCAAACCAAACCAAACCAAACCAAAAACAAAAAAACAAGAACCACCAGTCAAGCCAATAATTATTAGAGACAAAGACTACATGGCCCGTGCTGGCCCCATCCTTGCAGTAGTCTTCCTGCCTCAGTTTCTTGAGTACTGGAATTACCGGCAAGCTCATCTTCATGTGTCGTTATTAGAGAAGCCAAGGGAAAGTGACATAGGCAGCACATATGTCACAGCCTGTGACCCCAGGAGATCAAGGCGACATGCTTTCTTCTTCCCCCGTTGCCATTTGATTCTTTTAAGGACCCCAGGGTTAAATCTACTCAGGCTCACTAGAACAGACATGGTAAGATGGAAGCAGGGAGCTTGCCCAGTGGCGTGTTCTGAATGTCACAACCTAGGCAGGGCAGGATTCTTTTCAGAAGAGTTGGCCTGCAGCCCAAGTCCCCATCTGTGGAGGCTGGATTGCACAAAAGCAGCCTGTGCCTATCAGGTTAGAAGTTAAGGGAACACCAGAGTCGCAGTTTGAAGGGGAATAATGCTCAACACTGAGACGATTATGGAGAAAAACAAACCAAAACCAAAACCAAACACCAGTCAATTAGCTGTAAACTGTAGTGTTTACAGAGAACTCTGCACAAACAAGGGGCTTTTACAGTCTCTCAGGAGTACGCACTTTCCCAGTGTTATGGAGGGACAGAGAGAGAGAGAGAGAGAGAGAGAGAGAGAGAGAGAGAGAGAGAGAGAGATTGTTATAGAGCAACCATTCTGTTCTTTAGGCTTCATTTAGTATCAACCAAGTGGACTTCCTTTCCTTTCTGTTCATGATGTTGTCATCCTTTTTTGACTTGGGAACACAAGCAGGGCCAAGATCAACTCAAATGAATATAAATAAAGGTTTGTGACCTTAGAGGAGGGCTTTCTTTGAACCCCTCTGCAGAGATCCAAGGAGGACCACCCTATGGTGCTGCGGGGCTCCATCTGACATCCTCCTCCTGTTCGGGCAACTCTGGGGTTATATAGTCTGTGCTGCCAGCATTAACAGTGATACGAGGCGTATAAATCAGCCTCTTGCAAAGTGAAGCACAGAATGCATTGTGGTGAAGCATCATCGTCACTCCTGCGGAGTAAAGAAACACCAAGGAAGGCAGATGACAGCGGCACACCCTGGAAGCCCCAGCACTTGGGAGGCAGAGGCAGGTAGATCTCTGTGAATCTGAGGCCAGTCTGGTATCTATAGAGGGAGTTCCAGGACAGCCAGGGCTACACAGAGAAACTCTGTCTTGGGGGAAAAAAGAAGGAAGGAAAGAAACAGACAGACAGACCAACAGACCGACCAACTGACCAACTGACCAGGAGATAATATTGATGACAATACCTTGGAATAATTATTCAAAGTACAACTTAACTCTGAAGGTTAGTTATTAAAAGGAATTTCTCTCTTGGGAGAACGCTGTCACAGCTTGCTCACTTACAGCAGGTCTATGATCCTCTTACCAGTGGTGATCTTAGAAACAAGTGTCAAGTTTGAAATTTGATCTGCTAAGCTGGGGTTCTGTTGCCTGAACTCTGCTGGGGCCTCAAATAAATCCATGTGCAGGTTTTCCTTTTGTGGGAAGAAAAAGCCATACCTCCAACAGAATAGGGTGAAAATCTATAACTATTTCAAGTTTTATCTGGAAATTTGGCCTGGACCTAGGTAGATGAGGCTGGCCTTGAACTCACAGAGATCCATCTGTCTCTGTCTACCAAGAGCTGGGATTAAAGGCACATGCCATCATGCCTGGTCTTCAAGTTTTATCCTTTTGAATATGACAATAAGTCAAAATAATTAAGGGATTTCTCAGGTCAATGAAATTGCCATGGACTTTGTGACTTGGGACACCTTGGTCTATTGCTAGAATCTGATAAATGTCTGATTGTATGTTGGATAATAGACATAGTTGTATGTGCACAACAGAGGCACTGAATGCAATGGGGAAGCAATAGCTGATCAAAGATGTCTGCCCACTAGGACAAATAGTACTAGCGTCTGAGATTGGGGTGTCAGGTGATGGTGTCAGGTCAAACCTCCATAACCTGAAAGTTTGCTTATAGTAGGAAATGGAAATGCTCCCACTGAATATAAAAGCAGACTTACTGATTGGAAAGCATGATACAGGTAGACACTCCTCATGACCCATATGGCTTTCCAACTCTGGAGAGGACTATCACCATTTACTTTATTTGTTCAGTAATAATTGTTTACACATACACACACACACACACACACACACACACACACACACATACACACACACACCAGTTTTACAAAAATGATATCATACTGTCCTAATGATTGTTTAATTTTTAAATACTTAAGAAGGACATTTTTGCATAGATCACATGGATCAAGCTTACCTATTTAAATCTCTAGGCATATATTTCAAGGTTTGTGCACTAATTTGCTAGTGATCATTTAGTCAAAGACAGGTGAGTTCCTGTTTGGTTTTTGCCTTCTCAAGTCTCTGTGCTTACATGTTTAGCTCTTTACAGTGACTTCCTAGAATTGGAATTTCTGGGTAAAGTGGCTTGTACCTTTAAATACAGTAGCAGGTTTCTTGGCAATGACGTGGAGGTCTCTACACACCTCTCACTAATAGTGAGAATCACTAATCCTTTAGAAGCCTGCTAGGAGAGACTCAAAATCTACCTTTAAATTTTGTATTTTAAACTAACTACATAGAATGTCTTGGGATTTCCCTTTAAATGATTATTTCCATAGCATAATGTGACATTTGAAATAAACCCTCCTTGGTATGACTGAGAAGTAAAAACTGTCCCAGCCACACATTGTTTCTCAATTTATTTCAGAACTGCATTCATACCCACCTCTTCCCACGTTTGCAGAAGCCATCAGAACTAAGTACCGCACGTGTTTAGTTATGAAACAGATCACACCAATTGTGTGAAATTCTGTGTTAGTAAATTCTGTCTGCCCTACACTCATGTACCTTGACATATATAAAAGCCACAAAATATACAAAACAATGGGCACTGCCTGCCAGTGGAGCACACGCAATGGCTTTGAGTTCTGTACTTTTCCAGGGAGACCCAGCTGTACCCACAGGGAAGGAACCAGCACCGTTCTCAAGTGTTTGTTTGCTGAACTCCACAGCAAGGTCCCTAAACCAGTCATCAATGAGACCATCAGGTTGGACAATGCTGCTGATTTCTAATTGGTGGGCAGACTTCTTATAGTATTTGCATTTTATCACTTTATCATAGCTGTAATTATATTAAATATGGGTAGGCTGACAAATTTACCTTTGAGGGAAAATTTACTATGCACCGTGACATACATCATTATTTACACATACAAGGCCACCACACTCAAGTATAGCAAAGTTGTTTCTAAAGGCTTTTACAGAACTGCATACACAGAGGTTTGGCTATCACCCACTTATCATCCCACTGTTTGACTAGTTGCCATAAAACAAGGTGCCACTGAATCTTAGCGCTCTGTTATGTCATAAATGAGACTTTGTAGAGTCAGACTTTATATATATGAGTAATATGAAATAAAATGTTATTTTATTTATAATAGCGTATGTAAGGCATAAAGTACTAAGATTATCATTTAAACTTGTGTAAAAGTGTGATCAACTATCACCGGGCTTGTCTGATTTGAAGGGAGGGCACAGGACTGAATGACCTTAGTCATTGTTTTGTAGCTCTAGGAGACAAAGTCCTCCAACTGAAACTCCTAATATAAAAGGTATATCCAAGCCAGGCATGGGTTTGCAAGCTTATTATTCCAACACTCAGAGGCCAGGGTAGGAATAACTGCTATTCCAGTCCAGTCTGGATTGGGCTACATGGAGATCATGTCTTTGAGGTAGGTGTGTGTGTGTGTGTGTGTGTGTGTGTGTTTGTGTATGTGTGTGTGTGTGTTTAATACATCCTCTCACAAATGCACATGGTCCTAGATGAAAATGCTGAGCTTTTTTCCTTGGAGAATACACACCGTTAACATTCGGGCGTCTCTGTGTCCTGTGCAACCTGTTCTTTTCTTTAGTCATGCCGTGGGTCTGAAAACTAATTCGGTACCCATTGGGACAAGGCGGGGATGGGGGGGATGGGGGGGGGAGTGGACAGCACCATCCTGAAACCAGCAGGGATAAGCTGTGTGAATAGCTCTCTCTCTCTCTCTCTCNGTGAACAGCACTCTTAAGGAGCCCAAGAGCAGCCTGGGAGGAAGGATCAGTGATGAGAGAAACCCTAGCGAAGGGACCATGTGAAGAGCATGGAGAAGATGCACAGGCCATCAAGATGGAACTTAACTTTCAAATGCAATGGTGAGCCAATACATTTCTTTTGTTGGTAGAACCAAGAATAGAGTTAGCATGGAAAAGGTGACTGCTGGTTGTTGGTGTCCTAGAGGTCATGCCACAACGTTCATGTAAAGAGGGGACTTTTATGAGGGTAAGGGTAGCAACTATGATAAACCACCCTAAAACTCTAGTTATTATTTTCGGAAGGACAACAGTCTATGTAAATTTTCATTCTAGCAAAAGAAAGATAGATGACCCCCAAAGTGCCAAGGTGACATTCTTAAGAAAGTCTCTCTTTTTGTTGTTTTGAAACAAGGTCTCTCTATGCAGTCCTGGCTGTACCAGGGCTTGCTATGTAAACCAAAATCTTCTATTTTAATGATGTTCTTATACTTAATGTGGAGAGAGAGAGAGAGAGAGAGAGAGAGAATACATAGGGTTTTACAACTTAGAAAAATTCACACAAGATTTACACCAGATTTTCCCCTTAACGCAGGATTTTTTTTTTTTTTTTTTTGGTTTCTCTGCATAACCCCGGCTGTCCTGGAACTTGCTCTATAGTTCAAGTTGGCCTCAGACTTGGAGATCCACCTGTCTCTGCCTCCTGGGTACTAGGACTAAAGGTGGGTGCCACTATAACCCTGCTAAACTATCCGTTAAAGTAAATCTAATTAAATTTATTCTTTATGTACTTATATCACACCAACCAAATTGAGTGATAATAGGTTATAAGATCTAACAGGCTGAATAAAACCACAGACTGTAACCTATTTAACAATAAGAAAAAAAACTCTCCAACGATCCCAAACCTTTCCAACAATCTACAGAACTCTGTAAAGCCAGAGGTCTGGTCTGGCTGTGACATCATGTTCTGAGTTATCAACTTTCCTCAGAGAACAAAGCCCACAACTCCCAGCCTTACAAATTGTAAGTTAAAAAAAGAAAATGGGCATTATATATGCCACAAAGGAAGACAGGAGCTCTGGGACAAGATATTAATATAATACTCATATGGAACTTCACACGGAACATTTCCAGCAAGGCTCTTCCTTCTGTAGGAAAGGTCAGTCATGTGAACCATCTGATCTGAAAGAACAAAAGAAACAGCAAAGTCCAGCAAAACGACTTTATTTTGAAAACGTCTTTTATTTCTCAGTACAGAGATTATTTAAAAAATTAATTTCATACATCTTCTAGGCTAGTATGGAACAGTCTCCGTTCCCACTGGCACAGATTTAGTGGCTGTCAGCAATCTGCATCTGAAACGACGCCTTGCTCATTACTGTTTTTGTGTTTTAAGTTCAGTGATGATCCAGTTACTGTTTTGTTAATGTTCTTTGTCAACTACTATTTTTAAACATCCAGTCATGTTTTCCAAATCAGTGAAAAGTTGAGATTCTTTTTTTTTTAAAGATTTATTTTATTTATTATATGTAAGTACACTGTAGCTGTCTTCAGACACTCCAGAAGAGGGAGCCAGATCTCGTTACGGATGGTTGTGAGCCACCATGTGGTTGCTGGGATTTGAACTTATCACCTTCAGAAGAGCAGTCGGGTGCTCTTACCCGCTGAGCCATCTCACCAGCCCCCAAAAGTTGAGATTCTTGACCAAAGACATTAACCATCCCCCACGAATTTCAGTGAATGTAATTACAGATAATGTGATAATAATCACTTCCTAAATTGGTTTCTGAAAATATAACTTAGATTTAATGCTATTATTTTAGATATCCCCAATAACTACTATCCACAAAACATTTTAATGTCATTACTTCAGTCAGGACTAACATATATGAAATAATTACTAGTCCTTGACTTATGTCTTATCGTAAACTTATTTATTTTGCCCTCTTCATTGTCTTAGTGGCTCAGAAAAATATAAATCCAAATAAATTAGTGATCCAGAACTTTGAGTTTTTTGATCAGGAGATGGACTAGTTTTCAAGACAGATGTCTAGACAACGCATTCGATGTTAATAAGACAAAACCGGTAATGTCAGACAAAGCAGCAGTAACACCGGACCCAGCATGAAATGAGGGCAAATCTGGTAGTGCACAACATACACATGTAAAGAGGGAAGCGTCGGCACTGAGCATGCACCCGAACAAGAGGGGCGCACAAGTACTGAGCATGCTCGCAGACAAGAGGACACATGAACTGTTAAAAACTAAATAAAATTCCTGTTTTATAAGTTTCACTTGAATATTGGATCATCTGAGCTAGTTCCTTCTCTTGGAGCCATATATATGGTCATCTCAGACATCAATACGCATTCCATATTTTGAAGATATCGTTTGTCTGGTCCCTGTTAAATACATCAGGAATGAGCACAGGTGTGGCAAGGACAATGTGCTTATTACATAAAACGAGAAGGGCAAAGGAGGAGTTTTTCCAAATGGGCATATCCACAGGCCATGACGGATTCCATCGCGGATATGGTGTGAGGTCCAGGAAACGAATATCATCCACGGGAGAAAGTGCCACGAGTCCCTGAGCTTGAACACGTGCACGGCGAGCTTCACACTCAGAACCGTGATGGGTATCACAGTGGAGCAGTGAAGGAAAGGTCTTCTCGGAAGAGTCAAAGCAGCCTGAGCGGAGAAGGAGCTGTTAGTATCATTGCCTTCTTTGTCAAATCCCACAGCTGCCTCTTAGTATTTTAACATACCCAACATCAACTGCAACGCAAGCAAAACACGACACCGCAGACCCGCCTAACACATGGTTTCCAAGTCAGTGGCTTCTCTTTCCACTCTCTATGGTATTCTAAAATAAAAGTGAGGTGGTTGTTGTTTTGTTTTGTTTTTTGAGACAGGGTTTCTCTGTGTCCTGGAACTCACTCTGTAGACCAGGCTGGCCTCGAACTCAGAAATCCACCTGCCTCTGCCTCCCAAGTTTTTTTAACTTAAAAAAAAAATATGTAAGATGACAAAAGTATGGTTAGCATATCCTTTGCATTAACAATGAAATGAAGGTTTTGATTTTATGAGTTTCTCAGTATTTGCTTTAAACATCACAAACATAATTTATATCCCAAGCATGTGATTTATGTAATTAAGGTTTAACTAATATTCAAAATTAAAAACATTTTTATGTATTTATGTGTATGTACCTTTACTTGCTGAGCCATCTTTCCAGCCCAACTCAAAGTTGTTTTTCCCCCTCAGATTTAAGTTTTTCTCTTTATGTGTGTATGTGTGTCGGTGTGTTGGTGTGTATGTGTGTATATAAGTATGAGCCAGAAAAGGGCACTGGGTCCCCTGGAACTGGAGTTATAGGCAGTTTCAAGCTGCCACCTGTGTGCTGGAAACTGAACCAGGTCCTCTGGAAGAGCAACCAGTGTTCTTTATCACAGAGCCATCCTTTCAGTCGTATTTTAAAGTTTCTAATTGATAAATGATATTTGTACATGTCTAAGGAGGTCAATGTGACATTTCCTACATGTATATAAAGTGTGATGGTTGTATTAGAGTAAGTGATATATTCTTCACTTCAACAATTTGTGTGTGTGGGGGGGTTTGAAAATACAACTCCTACTCTCTGGCTACTCTGAAGCAGACATCGTCTACTACAGTGCTATAGACTAGGGGTTCTTCCTTGCGTCCAGCCTCAATCCTGTGCCTGTGACTCATCCTCGCTCCATCCCTGCCTACTCTATGATTTGTGCTTTTCAAGAACTTCTTGAAACATCTAAGAGTATATACACACAGCAAATAAAATATTCCTTCATTAATGCAGGGCAAAGGGAGAATTTATAACTGTTTTATTAGAGCCATGAAGACATTCAGAATTTCCTACGAACATTTGAAAGAGTCTCTTGTTATTTAAGTTATTGTTCCCTATGCTAAAGGTGAGGGAGTAGAATATTCACTTTCACTTAAAGGGAAAAAAAGCGAAAACTTATCTAGAATTATTCCTCCTTCCTGACTGAGCTTCAGGGTCAAGGACTCAGACACATACTTTGATTCTGACAAAACGAAGAAGTGCCGCTTTATCCACCAGCCGGCAGATAGCTACTGAACACCTACTAGGTGGACCGCCGGCAGATAGCTACTGAACACCTACTAGGTGGACCACCGGCAGATGGCTACTGAACACCTACTAGGTGGACCAGGCCAGTGGCTCACAGGCAATGTCCTCGCTTTGAACCTACACTTCTTTTCTGAAATGGTGTAAATCATAGCCTATAAAAGGCAGGAAAATCTTTTGATAGTTAGAAAATATAATATTTAGAAAATGAGATACCATTTTAAGTTCAGTTTAACTTTGCAAGGCTTGTCATTACAAAGCTAAACACTTGAAGGCCCCGATATGATTTTTGATTTCTCCACCAGAGACTACTGTAGCCAGTCTGTTGAAATGCATATTTTTGGCCTTAAGTGAAACTGGAGAAGTTAAACCAACTGAAGTCATTCTCCAAGAGTGAGAATAATTATAAGACTATTCATTAATGGCACGCACAGGAGATGCACAGAAACTGGAAGACAGAAAGAGTAAGAGGAGTGTGTAAATGTGGTTATGAAGACAGAGCACTGACCCAGGAAGACTAGGAGTGACAGCTGTTCACTTTCACCAGTTGCTTCAAGAGCCAGCACCGGCCGGACCTCTCAGCACAGTTAATAGTTCTTACTTATGTCTATATGGGCCTTTGTGACGGCAAATTTGATTAGTGACGTGTTTCTGTGCATTTTTTGTTTTGTTTTGTTTTGTTTTTGAGACAGGGTTTCTCTGTGTAGGCCTGGCTGTCCTGGAACTCACTCTGTAGATCAGGTTGGCCTCAAACTCAGAAATCTGCCTGCCTCTGCCTCTCGAGTGCTGGGATTAAAGGCATGCTCCACCACTGCCTGGCATCTCTGTGTGTCTGTAGGGAAGTGTAGACACCCCCCAAAAGTTGAATGAATTAGCTTTCATATTGTACTGGCTGGTTTTGTGTGTCGACTTGACACAAGCTGGAGTTATCACAGAGAAAGGAGCCTCCCCCCTTAAGGAAATGCCTCCATGAGATTCAGCTGTAAGACATTTTCTCAATTAGAGATCAAGGGTGGGAGGGCCCCTTGTGGGTGGTCCATCCCTGGGCTGGCAGTACCTGGGTTCTGTAAAAGAGCAAGCTGAGCAAGCCAGGGGAAGCAAGCCAGTAAGGAACATCCCTCCATGGCCTCTGCATCAGCTCCTGCTTCCTGACCTGCTTGAGTTCCAGTCCTGACTTCCTTTGGTGATGAACAGTAATGTGGAAGTGTAAGCTGAATAAACCCTTTCCTCCCCAACTTGCTTTTTGGTCAGGATGTTTGTGCAGGAATAGAAACCCTGACTAAGACACCTATTCTAAAGTAAGACATTCTCTCTAGCTTACGATGGCTATAAAGATCAGCAGGGCAGTACCAAAGATATTAAAGCCAGAAGAGTTGACTACACTGACATCTTACCTGTAAAGATAGGGATCTAGCTTGAAAAAAATGGTCCACATCGATAACAGACGCTAAAAATCCCGCTAAGAGGACTTCTCCAAAGGCAGACTTCTTCCTGACTCCAGTGACTACTGCCCACGACCACATGCCGATCACTCCGTGAACCATGTTATCTGAGAGGGCGCGAAGCCAGTCATTGTGCTGAATTATGGGAAACTGAAGAAGTCTGTCGGCTACTAGGCAGAAGATCCCCAGACCGATGCTGGAAATGAGGGATTCTGTGCTACAGCACGGTGGTAAAGAACGAGTCTTTTCAACTTTGGATGCCATCGTAAGCTGTGTCAGTATGGTGAAAGCCATCAGGAACCAACAGGCAACCCTTGTTCTCATCCTCTGCATCCTAAAATAGAAACCAAAGAAAAATATGGCTGACAGGATCACAATATAATATGTAAACAACCAGTATCAGCAGAGAAAAATAGTGTCCCTTACATGACGTACAATATGCTGTCTGGTCAAAATTAATAAGTCAGTTTTACAGGAGAAACAGTTTATGCAGTACCAAAGAGAATTTCAGAAAGCCCATGGAATGTTATTTATTCCAGCTAGGCATTTAAAGGACCCCGTCAGGATGTATACGATTGGACCATGGGCATCCATTGTATCTGTGCACGGGCTCAGCCACAACCACCACTGGAAGTGGCCAGAGTCATGACCCCAGCACAGTTGCTTGATTGACAGTTCCAGCAAAGCTAAGAGGACTGCTGCCACCGCTGTCCTTCTCTCTCTCACTTTTGGGTTTTGGTCTCTGCATGTTGGGTGATTGTGAACTTCTGCATTATGATACATTTTATGTCTTCTCCTGAGGAAAAAATTCTGAGTCTTTTTAGGAAAATCCTTAAGTTAACTTTATCTGGCCGCTATTTGGAAGGCTTCCTTATGCCCTGGAGATCATTAAACACAGATATGCACATAGCTAGATGAGGCCATTACTCCAGGGACCTTTCTTGGGATATCTGCCCTGAGCAAACTTAAAACAGTATAATTGGTACAGGGTAGACAAAGATAAGTGACAAAGCCTGACTGGCCAGGGGACGAGGTTACACATTCAAGGCCTCTTCTTATTATAGGCTTAGAGAGCTCTGAAAATGTAGTTTAAAGATGGGGGTCCTACAGGTTACATCTCTGGAGGAATCCGACTCAGTTACATAGAGTGACTAAAATAAACTTTTCTTACTTTATAGCATAGATAATGAAACACATAGTAAAAGAAGTTAGGTATTAGTGTTTGCTATTCATAAAAAGACCCGTTCAGATATTTTCTGTTTGTCTGGAGTGGTTAAAACACTGCTAGCCTAAAATCAGGCTGTCATATAATAAGTGTGTTTGATTTGGAGGAGCTATTCTTTAGATTCTTTAAATTGGAGTTACAGGGCTAATAATAATAATAATAATAATAATAATAATAATAATAATAATAAAAGTTTTGTTTGTATTTTTTAATTGTAACTGAACTTGTAACCCTGGACATGTACTGAAAAAAAATCAAACACATAATCTGCTTCATTTGAATAACCCTTAGTCTGTTTTTGTTCTGTGAAACTTGTATAAATAAAGAAGCATGTGGCTGTCGTCAGTCAGAGCAGCAGAAATGTCTTGATTTCTAATTAGTCAGAGCCACAGAAGCAGCCTGATTGCTAGCCAGTCAGAGCTGCGAAATCCCCCTGACCATCGACTGACTCCCTCTCTCCCCTCACCTACTCCTTATCTCCTCTCCAGGCCGCCCTGTCAGCAAAGACCCTAAGACCCTAGGCTGACGAAGTGCCACCCCCCAAAAGGGGCAGAGCACCCAACAACTGCTTCTATATTTTTGAAAAACAAATGTCTCCTTTTAAGTCTGGAGAGATGTCTCAGAGGCTAAAGTACCTTTGCTGCTCTTTCAGAGGACCTCAAACACATATAACGGGCTGCTCACAATTGCCTGTGATTCTTGGTCTAGGGGATCTGATACTTTCTTCTGGCCTCTATGGATGGATATGTATATGCACGCACATGATGCATATGCATATACAAATAAATACCTAAGTCTAAAAAAAAGTCTCTTCTTTTTGTGAAAAGTGCTTGTCCCAATACCTAAACTCCAGTGCCTGCCTCCCTAGCAGCAGTGTCTACTGTGGTGATAAGGGTCACCCAAGCTTAGCCTGCCAGCCTCCTTTTCCTAAGTAAACGTGATGTGGACTGGTCCACCTTCCCTTGGAGGCCACAGGCTTCAAGACACAAGACAGCTGGGGACAAGAAAGCCGGAGAGAAGTCCTTAATCTCAGCATTCTGCAGGGACGAGTCTGCAGGGTGTTCTGGGTCTACACAGAGAGACCCTGTCTTTAAAGTATCTCAAAGAAACACAAAGACAAAAAGCTAATAAGGAAGACATCAAGTCCTTGGCTGCGGTGTCCAAGGTTTTCAAGCATGGCCTAGTTTCTATAGATTTACCCTTCACTTCTAAGAGCTACTCTTCTACCTGCCCAACAAACAACCCTTTTATCTATTGCCCAGAACAACAAACTCCAAACCTTGAGCTAATATGAAAAGGCAAGGCGTCTGGAGAGATGACTCAGCAGTTAAGAGCACAGTCTGCTTTTCCAGAAGTCCTGAGTTCAAGGCCCCCCCCCCCCCCCCCCCCCCCCCGCCCCGGCAACGACATGGTGGCTCACAATCATCTGTAATGGGATCTGATGCCCTCTTCTGGCAGGCAAGCATACACACAAATACAGCACTCATATACATAAAATAAGTAAATTTTTTTTAAAGGCAAGCATAATTATGTGCTGAGTTCTAATCTGCCACATAATTGGTCCAATTGTCAAACGCTTCAGAACTGTGCCACATCTGAGTTTTAACATTTTTATTGTGTTTTTTGGATATTTGCCTGCATCTTGTAGTGCTTGCAGAGGTCAGAAGAGAGGATGGGATCCCTTGGGACCGGAGTCACAGCCTTGTGAACTGTCATGTGGGTGCTTGGAACTAAACCCGGGTCCCTGCAAGAGCAGCCAGGCCCTTGTATGGACAAACAGACCACAGTTCTTCACGCTGTTCTCTACTTTTCTGCATGGTTGACACTTTCACTTAGAAACGTTTGAAAACAGAATCTAATAGCTCTCCAGCAGGTCAGTGGTTGTTTGGATGGTGTGTGTATGTGTGGGGCATTTGGGAGTACAAAGTGCTGGATTTAGGTCTATTGTCCCAGCACTCAGGGAAAAATCACGAGCTCCGATATTCCCAGATCAACATTCCCAGATCAACAGGAAGGCCATAGAGAGACCATGTAACAAAAAGCAAACAATCAAACAACATTATCACAACAAACAAAAACACCCCCTGTCCCAAATCGCCTTTATTAGGCTTTACAAACCATTCCTCAAACTATACTGTTGCTGTGTAAGTTAAAACATTTAAGTTGGGTGCCAAAATATCAAAGGCAGATGTCAGATCTAATGCTGGTAATTAATAAAAGGAATAAACACAAACCCCTTTTCACTTCACCATAACTCTAAGGCCATCAGATCTCTCTTCGCATGTAAAGTAGCGCTTGTGACTACTACAAATAAAATATATAATTAAGCGTTTCAACATGTTTCTAATCTAAGCAAACTCAACTCATGCTTTTCTGAGGTCAGTGTGATCTAGTAAGTTTTAGATTTTAAAAAAAAATTAGATTTCTAAAATGTAGACTGTCAAACTAGACAGGAAGCCTTAGTACTTAGCTAACTCAGGGCGCTTAGGGCTCTTCTGCTCACACACACACCCACCAGCTCCCTGCTTCGGGTTGGAAAAAGCGCGGAGCCCGGGAGAGCAGCGTCTACGGGGTCCGGAGGTCGAGAGAGGGAGGACAGGGTAGATAGGGAGGTGTGAGGCTCTGGGAGGCTCCGGGTCAACCCTGAGCCTGTCTCCCCTTGACCCGGGACTTGATCCTCCGCCGTGCCCTGCTCCGGTTTCCCTCTAGACGCACAGCAGTCCATCTGTCCCTCCCTGCCCAGCTAGCCGCAGCTCAACTCAGCGCGCTTCCCGGTCGGCGGACGAGCCTACAGCGCCCCGCCTCTCGGCCGTACCATAGAGAGGCGCGCGCGCGCGCGGGCCGGCCAGAGCGGCCGAGTCCTCCGGGCCCCTGCGGACACCTGGATGCGGGTTCCTCGCGGAGCGGCGCTGGTCGCTCACAGGATGAGCTTGAGCCGGTGGGTGCTCACAGGATGAGCCGGTGGCTGACGCCCCCCAAAGCCAGACGGAAAAATGGAAAACATCTCGTCGGTTTCTTTGCTTATTGCGTATCGAATCACCCACCTCTCCACGATGCACCCACGTGATGGCAGGCAGCCAGGATGGAGAAGTCCCCTCACCGGTTGCAGGGCACACCGTGGGTCTGGGGCTCGATGGCTCAGAAGTTCCTAACTTCCTTCAGTGGATGCCACAGGTCTGGGGATGCCACAGGGCAGACGATGCAGGATCGCGCGACTTGTCAGACCAGAGACACTGCAGTGCTTCACCGCCCCCTTGGGGATTTCTCAACTCTGCTACACACAGGCGGGGGCGACTCGGAGGTTGGGAGGCGGCAGGTCTTAGGACATCGAGGGCAAGGGCAAGAAGGCTCAGTGGTTAAGAATTCAATTCCCAGCAACCGTATGGTGGCTTACAACCATCTGTAATGGGATCCGATGCTCTCTTCTGGTGTGTCTGAGGATAGCTTAAGCGTATTCATATACTTTAAATAAATAATTAAAAGGGGGGGGGGGTGGGCAGCTGGGGAGATGGTTCAGCAGTTAAGAGCACAGTCTGCTCTTCCAGAGGTCCTGGGTTCAATTCCCAGCAACCACATGGTGGCTCACAACCATCTGTAATGGGATCCGATGCCCTCTTCTGGTGTGTCTGAAGAGAGCAATGGTGTACTCATATACATAAACTACATTAATAAGTAAATCTTAAAATAAAAAAATAAAACTACTTACTGATCGTGTTGGGAACAAAAAGCAATCCTAACTGGACTCGGACCCCTATTCTGAAACTGTGGCTATATATATCTTACTGTCTTGGTGAGGCAGCTGTTATCTTAGTACATCAAAACATCTGGTGTGAAATAGCCCAAAGATGTCCAAGAGGAACATTCTTACTCTTCTTACGTGCTCAAAACAAGTATCATGGGAAACAAGGCCAGCAGTATTCATGATAATTGGACTCTTCCGTTTCAAGCAAATTCCTGGGTCACCAAACATACCCTGAAAAAATAGTCAACCTGAAATTTGACTTGACTGCTTTAGGGTTAGAGATAAGGACTCTTATGGCAGTATGGTTGGTATATGCACCATACAGTCTGGGCTCTCTGGAAGCCTACTGGCTAAAGACAGTGATTCATTCATACAATGCATCCTGAATACTTCTGTTGGGCTAGGCTACAGAATAACTTCAGATGAACTATTCCAGTAGAGGAGCTCCTTTATTGAAGGGTACTGACCACATGGAAGTATGCTGGACACAGTGATATATTTGAACTAGGAGAGGCTAACTTTAGTGAGGTAGTTGGGATGATCATAGATGGACTGGCTCCAAGTTCAAGGCTGGATCATGACAAGAACTGTTATGGACCAACCCTCAAGGTGAGGAAGACTCTTCAGGGGGTTTTAAACCCCTCCCACCCTGTGCTGGGCTTTCCCGCTTCCGGAGTTCCTGCTCTGGTTTTGGGGTGTCTTTTTCTCTGAGCCTCTGCCTCATGTGTTTCCTCACCCCCAGTAAACACTTTAATTCAGCTGGGTCTGTCTGTGGCATGAGATTGCTCTGCTGCCCTCCCTCTGTGGGCTTCAGAGTTCCTGCGTTTGAACAGGGAAAAAACAAACAAACAATCAGACCGGGATCCGGACACCAAGCCTGTATCATTTAGGTTGCAACAGGACAACTCAGGTCACTTTCCCTTTTTGATATACAGCTTTGCTTTTTATAGTTTGGATAGGGGAGGAAATGACCCCTCTTTTTAAGAGGAGCCAGAGGTAGGTTCAAAACCTTCTGGGTATTTTTTAAATTACCTTTTATTTTTGTGAGATAATATTTCTCCTTTCTCTTTCCTCCCTCCAAGCCCTCTCATAAAAGCCCAGGAGGCTTCAACCCTAATCTTGCCTGGAGAAGAGTACACCAACTGTTTCTCCAAAACTACATAGCCTGCCATCACACCTACGAGTAATAAAGACTGAGCAGGTTGTATTTATTTAGGAATATATTTATTTATTTATGTATGTAACAACAAGTAGTGGGTTGCTGCCCTCCAGACAGTTGAACACCTGCTCCCTCACTGCTGACATAATAAAGGGGCTGAAAATTATTTTTTTATGTGCGTACACTGTAGCTGTCCTCAGACATACCAGAAGAGGGCATCAGATCCCATTACAGATGGTTGTGGGAATTGAACAGATCCGATCCTTTTTTGTTTCAGCTGGATTATGTTGCTTTGTTTCAACTGGATTATGTAGCAAAGCAAGCTCAGCTGGCAGACTACTGTAATGAATTGCAGATGTGGCTAGGCGGAAGACTCCACTTACATGGTTAAGGTCCAACTGTGGCAAACCCTTAAGGTCTATTTAGCCTGCTCAAGGTTGGTGGAAGGGCACAGCTATGCTTCCTCTACTGGAGAGATTAAATAGCAAATGGCCCAATGTACAATCCTGCACATTAATAAAGAAAATTAGAAATTAACAAACTCCACAAGAGAAAAACAGCAAAAACATGTAACTTTCTTCTTATACTTGTGATGTAAGAAATGAAATAGTTCAAAATTTCAAAACTGTTCTTTATTTAAAAAAATTATACACAAACACTAAAATTTACAAGATGAGCAAAATACAATCAAAGTGAAGTCAGTTCTGCACAATCATTCTGCAGAAGCAACATTTGCAATTTCTTCGGTCTGTAGCAATTCCATACTAGTAATTTGAAACATCCTTCAGATTTTGTAATACTTTCATTTTTCACTTTCTAGAGAGTGACAGAAGATGGTCAATATCCTGAAGGATTTCAGAAGTTCTTTTCAATGCTACCGATACACTCTCTTCATTAGTTGCTTCTAGCAAGGTTTCTGAAGACCCTGATTTACAGTGATCCGAGCACTGCTCATTCTTCTCGCTAGAAGTCAGGTTGAGGATACCACTGTTTTCCAACAGCCCTGAATGACTTAGTTAAGGAGCTTTCCCCCACAGTTTTTCATTACATGGTTTGATTTTCAGAAAGCTTGGCTTTGGTGTGAAAATAATATTTCTCAGTTGCAAGGAATATCTACTGAATTCATGACAGCACTGGGACTTTGGAGTTTATGGAATCTACCCCTATGGATGAGGACACCAGTCATAGTGCAGGAAAAATGAGAAATGATGTGTGTCTGGATGGCAGTTTAGTAGGAAAGGAAAGAAAACCTTAGTAATATTTCTTAACCTACATTTGTTAAGAAAATAAAAAGGTGGCGGTGGTGGCACACACCTTTAATCCTTGCACTCGGGAGGCAGAGGCAGGCGGATTTCTTTTTTTTTTTTTTTTTCGAGACAGGGTTTCTCTGTATAGCCCTGGCTGTCCTGGAACTTACTTTGTAGACCAGGCTGGCCTCGAACTCAGAAATTCGCCTGCCTCTGCCTCCCGAGTGCTGGGATTAAAGGCGTGCGTGAGTTCGAGGCCAGCCTGGTCTACAGAGTGAGTTCCAGGACAGCCAGAGCTATACAGAGAAAACCCTGTCTCAAAAAACCAAAAAAATAAAAAAAATTTAAAAAAAAGAAAAAATTAAAAAATAAAAAGTAAAAAGAGAGCTGGTGAGATGGCTCAGCAGGTAAGAACACTGATTGCTCTTCCGAAGGTCCTTAATTTAAATCCCAGCAACCACATGGTGGCTCACAACCATCTGTAATGAGATCTGATGCCCTCTTCTGGTGTGTCTGAAGTAGCTACAGTATACTTACATATAATAATAAATAAATCTTTAAAAAAAATAAAAAGGGACCAGCCGGGTGTGGTGGCGCATGCCTTTAATCCCAGCACTCAGGAGGCAATGGCAGGCGGATTTCTGAGTTCGAGGCCAGCCTGGTCTACAAAGTGAGTTCCAGGACAGCCAGGGCTATACAGAGAAACCCTGTCTCGAAAAACCAAAAATAAATAAATAAATAAATAAATAGGAAAAGGGTAGGATGATACAGTTATAAACAATGAATAATGCATTTTTAAATTAACAAAGATCTACAATAAAAGAAAATTTGACTTCTCTTACAGAGCTAATTTATTATTTGAGTAAGGTTATATATGACATTTTTTTTCTCAATTGGAACAGTCCTTCCTAGAGGGAAAGAGGGAGTTCACAAGACTCAGAAGTAGGTAAAACACACACTACCCAAGAAGCATCTGAATCTTACAAGGCTCAGGAAGCTCCTAAAAGTTACAACATTCACAAGGTCCCTTGCCAAGGCCATATAAGCACTAACCGTTGCTGGGGAGAGGGCATGTTGAGTAGGTGAACTACTTGTAGGTTGTTTAAGGAACTCCAGAGATGCAGTTTTATGGGTGGTCAGACATCCTTGGCTTTTGTGGGATAGCTGTCCTTGAGTCATTATGCTTCTGTAAAGATTCCCTCCCTCAACCAGACTCCTCTAAGTAATCCTAGGAAACTCGTTAGTTCACTGAGCTGGATCTGGGCAGCATTGTCTCTTTGGTCTATTGTTGATCCTAGACAGGGAGAATAAATGTAGGATCAAATTTCTCCAGGAAATGTCACACAACAGTAAGATTACAGAAAATGGCAAAATCAGATGGGAGGGTTCCTGATAAAGTTACAGATATATTTTTTAACAGCTATAATTTAAATTATAATTATATATAAGAGAAAATGTCTCCAAAAGAGAATTTAACCCTAGCTCACCATTCCTTACCCAATTCAAATATAAAAGTATAAATGTTAACATAACAAGAAAATACCTTAGATATCATCTGACTTAACAAAACTCGGCAACATGTATGGATGGACTCATAGTTATAAAGCAGTCATTACTCTGGCCTCACCGAAATGGAGTATTTCTGAAGGATGATAATGTTTTCGTAAAAGGATACAGTTAAATTTCTTTATTTTCTTAAGCTCAGAAGCAACAGACCTATGGAGGATAAAGGTTGACAAAGGGATATGAACTCATACCACACATGGCAGAAATGCAGATCAACAAGCATGTATAAAACTGCAGCAGAGCCCCTCACGTGAATGTCCTAGCTTGTCATCTCTGAGTCAGAACGCTATACAAATACCATAACTTGATTACCTCTGAAAAATTTAATGAGGGCATTGTAAAACAAAACAAAACCCTTTATTTAAGTTACTATGAAGTTAATCAATAAGCTAATGATGGTAAGGTAAAAAAATACTGAAATACAATTTAGAGAGCTATTACTGTGTGATCTCTTTTCTTCCTTCAAAGCTCATTCAACATGAGCTCTTGAATGAGACAGAGGATGGGGTAGATGACTGGGTAGTGAGGCTGTCCCTCACGGTCATCACCCAGTTGTGTCACCGACTGCACTGTCACTTTTGTTTGAGACAGGGTCTTACTGTGGCTGACCTGGAACTCATAAAAACCAGGTTGGCCTCAAACTCATGAAGACCTGCCTGCCTCTGCCTTCCAAGTGCTGGGCCTAAGGCATGTGCCACTCACTATGCTGGGCTTCCTTCCTTCCTTCCTTCCTTCCTTCCTTCCTTCCTTCCTTCCTTCCTTTGTTTTTTTTTTTTTGTTGTTGTTGTTTTTGTTTTTTTGAGACAAGGTTTCTCTGTGTAGCCCCGACTGTCCTGGAACTCACTCTGTAGACCAGGCTGGCCTTGAACTCAGAAATCCGCCTGCCTTGGCCTCCCGAGTGCTGGGATTAAAGGCATGCGCCACCACGCCTGGCCTGGGCTACATTTCTTTTTTTTTTTTTTTTGGTTTTTTGAGACAGGGTTTCTCTGTACAGCCCTGGCTGTCCTGGAACTCACTTTGTAGACCAGGCTGGCCTCGAACTCAGAAATCCACTGAGCCTCTGCCTCCCGAGTGCTGGGATTAAAGGCATGCGCCACCATGTCTGGCACTTGGGCTACATTTTTTTGTTTGTTTGTTTTTTTTTGTTTTTCGAGACAGGGTTTCTGTGTAGCCCTGGCTGTCCTGGAACTCACTCTGTAGACCAGG